>JAAEAF010004990.1:0-57692 GCA_011037195.1 Triatoma infestans | reverse complement strand
CTTTGTTAAGATAGCAGCTGGCTGGAACCACTTTGACATGTATGACTTTCCATGTCATTACACCTACTTTAGCTTGGAAACTACCGTAGCTTCGTAATTATTCTAGCTTGCCCTAAATACATAAATAGATGAAATCGAACAAAACTTAATTTTTAATACTAAATTACTTGTGTCAGAGATATTTTCCGTGATAGCCTGCTTGTTTTGGTGGCCATCGACCGTTTTCGGGCGTTCGACCAACATCAGGATGTTTTTGTTAAACGGTGTAATAAATAACATAGACTTGCACAGAGCAAGTACAGTTGGTACAGTTACAGTAGACACAGTTGAGTGTATCTAGTTGAATGGCAGGGATTAGCCACTTATTGCGTTGCTGGAGGGTGTGTAGATACTCCTGGCGCCACCGTTTCCAGAAGGATTGCTAGATGCGCTGGGTAAGCTGCCAGCGGGAGAGGCGGTTGAAGAGAGCGGTGACATTTCGCTCGTGAGGTGCGGTAAGCGGCGGATAACTAGAAAGTAGCCGGGGTTGAGAGATTCTGGATCATTGGGATCGGAGGAAAGATCGTAGAGGGGGCGAGAGTTAAGAATGGCCTCCACATCGGTAACCAGCGTGAGGAGTTTCTCATAGGTGAGTGTTTGATCTCCGATCACTCGGGATAGTGATGTTTGGCTGATTTAATTGCGGCCTCCCAAAAACCTCCAAAGTGAGGGCTGGCAGGTGGAATGAACCGCCAGTCAATGCCGGCCTCGGATGCGACACGACAAATTGCCTGTTGGTCCTGATCATTAGAGAGTAAGCGGCCGAGCTCCTTGAGTTTATTATCGGCACTCACAAAGTTGGTACCAGTTATCACAGAAGGCAGTATTTACCGCGCCGAGAGGTAAATCGGCGAAAAATGGTCAGAAAGGAAAACATCAAAAGCCCTGATGCGATCTCGAAGTGGGCGGCTTTGGTTGCAGAGCAGATGAATAAGCAAGAAAGCGCACTTGATACACATAAAAAGTGGACGACGAATAAACACACAGAGCTGTGTGCTGCACAACAGTCATAAGAGCAATGAAAAATAAGGAACAGAAAAAAAAGGGAAGTATGTGAAAATTGCGCCGGCGGCAAAAACAAAAAAGGAAAAAGAGCGCGATCAGTTAGATGAAAAGGCGGGAAATAGAGGTGAGACGAGCACGTTAAGTTATAGTGAAAAGGCGAGATGCAGAGTTAATCCCTTAAACAGACCACGACCGAACAACATTGCTTTGACAAAAGCATCCTGATGATGGGCGGACGCGCGAAACTAGTCGATAACCACCAAAAGAAGCAGGCTATCATGGAAAATATCTCTGATGCTTTCCACCTCTGCGGAATCAACCACAACAACTAAATTATATTATTGTGTCGGTCTTCAGATTTTATATTATTCCAAACTGAATATAAATGTTTGACGTTTATTGTTCAAAGTCTTACGTTCAATTACTTACAGAAAAGTCGAACAATGAATACGGGAATTGTATAGTGAAAACTTTGATCAGAGGAAGTCAACACTTGTAGAAAAATTGTGTGGATAAACCGAATAGTGAAGATATGTGAACAACAGACAATCAGAATCTATTCAACAGAGATAGGTTTCCAAAAAGATAGTTTAGTTGGGTCATCGTGGATAGGTCCGCAGAGCTAGAGAAAATAACAGAGATTTTTTCCGCGATAACTTGCTTCATTTTGCGATTATCGATAGGTTTTGGCATCTTTAGAATGTGCGAACAGTGAGATTTTATCTTGTTCAAGCCTATGATATCACACGGTTTATCAAGGCATTCTGAAGATGGGCGAACGCCTGAAACCTATTGTTAGATTATCAAAGGAAAAGCTTTGTATTTGGGTTTACACGGTAGCAAGAAAATAGCAAAGAAATAGCTGGGTGTTGAGAAACAAAGAATTGGGACTTATTACATTCTAAATTAAATTAAAATGTCTTAACATTTGAGAAAAATTCAAAAATAAAGCAATCCGATCATTCATTCATATTCAGAAGTTTTGGCAATTAGTTGAGAGTTCCGATTACAACAATTCAAAGCCTAGTAAAATAGAATAGGTACATGTATCGTGCTTGCTCTAAAACTGATTACCAAAAAAATCCTAAAGTTGAACGAATGATTTAATACCGACTCATAACCCCAAAATGAACCATGTTATGGAAAAATTATCAAATTCTTTCCAGCACTACGAATCTCAGGCTTCAAATCAAAAGTTTCTTTGTATTTTGATTTTTGGGCAAAACTTGTATTTTGTAAGGATTATTTTTGTCTTTTCTTGTTGTAATTCTTTGTGGATTTTTCAAAGGCTTCTCTAGCAGTACTTATAAATAAATAAACTGTATTGATATCATAAATAAACTGTATAAAGAAAGAAAATAATCATCAAAAGGCAGTAGATTCATTTGAGGCAGCCGTAATTTTATTAATATGTTATTTAACAATCTGCCGAATGATTAGCCTCTAGTATCAATGTAGAAGGATTATGACATACGACAGAACGCTGTTCATGCTGTTTATGTATGAACTATACTAGTCAATATGTGTGTGTGTGTTCGTATTTGTATGTATGCTACATCACAGGGGAGTGTATCATACATACACAGAGAGAGTGTTGGGAGGACATAGTATGAGGTTTACTGATAGTACATGAGAGTCAGTAATAGATAAATGTGGAACAGGAGATGGCAGATAGTAGATAATGTTGTTGTGCATGGTAAGATAGTAAGAGGTGTTTGTGCTATATGTAGCGGCGTGTGCGCACAAGAGCCCGGGCTCACCCTAATGGATATATCCGGCTGATGTTAACTAATAGGGCATAAATTTACGCAGAAGCAACATACGCTTTATTAAATAATAATTAATTCATCAAACCATGTATTCGGTAGATGGCATCGCGACACCGTATCTAATTTATATATATATATATATGTACATATATATAATGTAATTCAGAATATATCATTTAGTGATCCTATGAGGCATCAATTATAATGCCTATTTACCTAGTTTAAATTGATCCTTTCCCTTCAAGGCTATTTAAAAATATTGCTATTTGCTAGCATTTTGCCGCAGTTTATCACTTGAGACTTAATTTGCTTGAACCAATAAATTTAGCAAGCTATTGAACTAACTTTGGACAAATGAAGGATGTACATAAAAGAGAAGATAATGTTTAAACTGATTTTTACCTCTCTTCACACAGTTTATGGAGACATCCTGATGGATGGGCAAACATCTGAAACTGATCGGTGACCACATAGTGAAGCAGGATATCATGGAGAAAATCTCTGATGTTTTTCAGCTAACCCATCCAAAATGACATTGAATTGAAATGACATTTCAGGTCCATCAACGTTGGTAACCGAAGCTTTCTCAGTGCATTGAAAAATTCTATGATCAGCACGGCTTGTCCCTTAATGAATCTTGATGATTCTAATGGATCCCATTATATTACTAATAACTAAAGAAGGATTAAATTAAACAGAATTTTAAAACAATGTTCAACTTTTATTGTATTAGTAATATGTATTTAAATTAATATTTTGTGATAGAATTACCCGACAAGCAATTATCTTTATACGCATTGTTGGAATTGATCACCAATTTATCATCATTTCTGTACTGCTACAGATCACATTACTAAAGTTTATTGGATGGTTTATTTGGACAAGGTCTGATTTCTGATTGATCTGAAAACAATTATCCGTCTTTCAATTCCGATAAGCAATTATCCGTCATAGTATATACACACCACTTCAAAGTATCTTTAGTTGATCAATGGCTACTGAAGTCAATAACTTCGGCGCAAAGAGACATAAATCCAGAAATGAAAATCAGATAATAGAAATAAATCAAATTAATAGAAGAAATTCTTTATAATTTTTTTTCAAATTCTTACTGATTTCACCATCATATATAGCAACATCAGCTAAGATGGAATCATTAAATTATTAATACGAAGTGCACATTTCAACAATTACAAAAGTTTTTAACGCAAACTCCTTTAAAGTACCTTCTCAAACTAACTTTCAAACTGATTGAATAATAATGTTTATTCATTAGAAATGATCGAGAAAGCAGTGAAGGTCTTTAAATGGAATATGTGTAAGACGATTATATTGGTACAGGATATTTGATATAATGCGCTCCCTATATTATACTATGTTTCAGCTTAAGAATTCAGAACTAAGAGAGAGAGAGAGAGACAGAGCGGAAGTAACTGTATACAAAGCAACGATAACACTTCTACAACTCAATCTGTATTATATTATTATATTGTGCGTAATGGGTATTCCAATAACAGTATTCTTAGTACAACACACTTCTATACATCCATGTTTTCTGACTACAATGCTCCAAACTCCGAACCATTCGAGTAATAATCCAGACCGTAGCAGCTACAAAACACATCATTGAGACATGAAGACGATATATTAACTACATTAATTTACATATGTCGTCTCTAAATATAGGGGTGTGTGTGTGTATTGTGTGTGGACCTTTTGCGTGCACATATTAACCCTTAATATGAATCAGCCCATTAACCCTATATATATATGTGTGTGTGTGTGTGTGTGTGTGTGTGTGTGTATGTGTGTGTGTGTGTGTATCTGTGAGTGTTTGTGTATGGTACATGAAAATTTATGTAGCGATAAACAGTTTAATATCCTAAGTAATGTGTGACCCAGTTTACACCAAGCAATGAATACATAAATTTATTTTAGCATTTTACAAATCAAATTATGAGTTTTAATATTAGCTGTTTTCATAGTTAAGTTTCATTTTTGAAACATGTTTGATTTAATCTGCAGGTTTTTTCATTTATTTGTTCATATTTTTTTTAAAAGCTTTAACCTCTAAAAAACCAATCCCCTGTTTCATGTAATAGTTGTATATTTTAGATCCAGTCAGTATTGTCCTTTTAACTGGATTGCATATCATTTAGTACTTGCAAAGCTTGGTGCTTGTGTATTTTGTAATGCTTGGTACTTGGAATGTAGACCATTTGAGCCACAACCAATTTTTCAATCGCAGCGTATCCAGGCATTCCAATCTATACTCCCCAGAACCCCAAGAGTGGGTTTGATAGAGTGATAAATTCGAGACTTATATAAATTAGATATTTATATTTGTTAAAAAATACCACATAAATTTAAATTTGTTGGAAAAATATTAATAGTAAAGTAATGATTTCGGCCCCGACCAAGAATGTTGCGAAATTTTACTATCAGCGTTTAAAGATTTTTCTCCTGCTTTAATCGACTAGCTCAGTCTGATTTCCACAACATGAAGATGTCAAGACATACATCTGAAGATAAGCATTCGTTAAAACAAAAAGAATCAATATCCTTATCCAAGTGAATATTGTAGTGGAACCAATTGTCGTGATTCCTGAGGTATGAAGTTAGATGTCTTGAAGAGGGATTTATTAGGCGGAAGTTAGTTTAGAGAGTTATTGCTTGAATTACTAACACTGAATTTATAAAAATAGAATATATTTTAACAATAATCTGAATGAGCCTAATGGTAACTACAATTAATATGATTTGATAAAAATAAATAAATAATTTTAAGAGTTAAATAACAAATAATTTAAAATGATTATAATAAATAAACTAATATGCACACCTATGAAAATAATTATAAGTTTAAATCTTGTATAGGGACGCGCTCGGAACTCAAGTATAACTGCTGCTGTAAAATGATACTGATATAATAACGTGGCTACTGATATAATGATTGATGATATAATGATCCCCTCTTCCAGTGGAGCGAAGTTTTATTACGCGTAAAGAAAACACAAAATTGAGGGATCGAGGACTTCCTATTTTCTTTTGTAGGTTAAGGTAGAATAAGGCTCTTAGAAGTAAGAAAGTAGAATGTAAGGTAATATGTAGATGTAGATTAAGCTAGGATAGGCCGTAAGTTAAGTTAGGATAAGAAATAGGCTAAGTTAATTTAGGATGTATATTAGATTAAGTTAGAAATAGGATAGTTTAAGAATAGGATATAATAGGATTAGTCGTAAAAGGAAAAGGGAAGTTGGAATCGGACCTCAGAAGAGTAAGGAAGGACGGACGGAGACGGAGAAGAAGAGGGGAGCATAGAGAAAGGGAAACAGGCTACTGGATAACAATGGAGAAGGTTGCGCGAAGAAACGTGCATTAAGTTAGTTTTTCGGGCCCGAAATGAAATAATTTACAGTGAGTGGCAACGTCAGGGTGACGGATTTTTCCACCGTTCGACGCTGTAGAATATTCTTCTTGCCCTTAAGGGGATTTTTGTCGAACGAGGAACTGCCCAGCTGGAGAAGGAACAATCCTCCAACAGGTGGCAACATCAGATAAAAGAAAAGGCAGCCAAAACCTCAGGTTCTGCCCTTCAACTGTATAACCCGAGGAATTTTAGAAAATACCGGCGAAAACATTCACTTTGCAACAAACAGTGAATCAGACGAGTTAGTTTTCTTTTTCGTTCTTTTTCCATTTTTCCTGAAATAAGTGACACTTGGTTTTCATTGAAATAGTTATTTCTTTCTTTTTATTGATCTTTCTCTTTTCTTTTGTATATATTTATAGTTATAAGTGTTTAATTTCTTTTTGTTGGTTACAGAAGAAGATAGTTTTTTTTTACTCTTTTTTTTTCCCTCTGTACACATAACTGTAAGTAATTTTTAGTTTATTTCTTTCTTTTATGTTCTTTGTAAAGCGTATGTGTAAATTTTCTTTTTGTTTATTTGAAAATAGAGAGGAGAAAACTGTTTTGTAAAACCAATCAAAGCCTGTTTGTTTGTCCTCTATCCCTCAAAAGTAATGAGTAAGTTTTAGGTAGTCAACCAGCACGACAGCAGTGGCCGTGCGTATAAAGTGAGTAGGCTGATAACTAGTAGGACGCCAGTTCAATCCCAGCGAGACCCATTCTTTTTTTTTCTTTCTACATTTTTTTTTTTTTTGTTTTCTTTTGTTTGTTTCGCTCATCTATCTTTTTCTTCTTTTCTTTCTCTTTATTTATTTGTTTATTTTTTTTTATATTATTAATTTGTATCAATTATTATTATTAATTTTAATACCATTATTAATAGTAGCCCTGATCACTTATTCGTAACCCCATCCTTATAATTCCTGTTTTTTTTTCTTCCTTTTTTTATTTTGAATACTATTATTTCCCGAACTATTATTATTGATATTATCCTTCTATTTCGTTTATCACTGCCATAATTTTCCCGTCCTTCTTTTTCCTTCCCCTCTCCCGCCAACTCCCTATAGCAAAGGACCCCCCCGTCTTCACTGAGCTAACCGGAACAGCACCACCCTATATTCAGAGGGCTGTAACATTTTGGCGCCCAACGTCAAGGCTCGACACGGGAATAAACTTTCATGACCACTGGCTTGCCGACGCTGTTGAATTTGTCGTTATTGTTGAAAATGGACGTCTATAGGTTAGTCAAAGATGAATTGCAATACGAGCTGCGAATTCGAGGTCTCCGGGATGACGGCATTTGTTCAGAGTTACGCAGAAAGCTACAGAGCGCTCTTACAAAGAACATTAAGCCCGATAACGCTATTGTGTTATCACTCAACTTAAAAGACGAACTCGGGGTTTGCGAACGAAAGCTTCGGTTCCTACAAGAAGCCGTGTCCAGCATCGATGAGGAAACCGAGGAGAACGAATTTAAGAGGCTTGACGCTCGATTATGGCACCTTTACCACCGATTAGGTAGGCTCCCACGTGACGCTCAGACAGAACGCGAGATTAATATCATGATAGAGTCAGTACAAGATATGTGGGCAGACGTACGGGAAGGTATGCAGAATCCGGGAAAATACGGAACTGAGACCTCTGTACAGCAAGAATTAGCCCAGGCAGAGGGTCGGGAGGATACCGTTGGACAGATATCGTTGGGAGAACCTGTAAATCCCCGCTCAGAGCAGACAGCGATGCCCCCTAGGGAGCGTCAAAAGTACCTGCGGGAATCCTTGACTCCCCCAGCCCCAGAACCAACTATAGAGCAACTAAAGCAGCAGTTGAGGGATATAGAGCGGGCCATTAAAGAAAGGGAGCGCAGAGAGACGGACGTTGCACTGAGCCATGATCGATATCCTACGAGGGATCCGAAACTTTACAAATGGGGACTCGCTTTTACAGGAGACGCGTCGGGGATGACTTTAGCCAACTTCTTGGAAGAAGTCGAAGAGAGGATGGTCGCTCGGGGACTAACAGAACAGGACTTATTCCGCGGAGCATCTGATCTGTTGTCGGGCAATGCGAAAATTTGGTTCCGCGCAAATAAACAAAAGATGGGTTGTTGGAAGGATTTAGTGCGGGAATTAAAGATTTATTTCCAAGACCCCGATTACGATGAAAGACTGATGCAGGAAATAAGACGGCGTACTCAGGGATCAGATGAACCTCCCCATGTATACATTTCGAAAATGAACTGTTTGTTCAAGCGATTGAGTGAACCCCTCACTGAACAACAGAAGTTACGAATCGTAGAGCGGAATGTTAAGAGAGATCACCTGCCATTTATCGCCCAGGCGCAATATAATAACTTGGAAGAGCTGGAGCGTATCCTCACGCGGCTTGACACTTGGACATTGAGGGCCGAGAGATACAGGGAACCCCCCGTGAAAGGTTTATTAGAGCCGGAATTGGGACATCGTCCTCGTAAGCAGGCAATGGCAGTATCGGCCATTGAGAATAAACTATCGGGAGAAAGCCAGAAGACCACGAAACCTGCTGGGATAGTTTGTTGGAATTGTGGGCGAGTAGGTCACAGGTTTAAGAATTGTCAGGCCCCAACTCGGCAATTTTGTGGGCGTTGTGGTTTGTCGGGTGTGCTTGCAAAGAACTGCACGCGATGTCGTCCTCTCAAGCAGGGAAACGATCAACAGGGGTCGACTACTGCCACCGAGACTTCCCCTGCTCCATTACCCCGCCAAGAATGAAGCGTTCCGACGCGGAATGGCGAGATTGGGTAGAGGTGGTCCGAGAAATGATGTGTGCGGGCTTACAATATAAATTAAGCGAGCGAGAGGAAGGAGCTGATGTCCGACCGTATCTACAAGTACGACTGTATGGAATGCCAGTGATGGGTTTGTTAGATTCAGGGTCTACCCGAACAGTCATTAATGCAAAATTGTGGGATAGATTAGAGGCGCTAGGGCAAACTCTTTGCTCCCCCGAGAACGGCAAGGTTACATTGGCAAACGGGAGAACATGTGAAGTGAAAGGGACGACTACCATCCCAATTGAACTCAAAGGCCTCGTGAGAGCGTTGAGGGTTCTCGTAGTGCCGAACCTAAAAGATGAGCTGATACTTGGAGTCGACTTCTGGCGCGAGATGTCCTTGGTAGTGGATTTATCCCAAGCCTCCTATTCATGCGGCGATGCTCAACTTACCAGCTTGGCAGAGGAACAAGGGATCGTGGGTCATGCAAAGCTCGATGAGGACCAGAAAGCTCGTCTTCAGGCCTTGATTGCGGCTTACTCTCAGAGCAATACCGGATTGGGATGCACCCAATTAGTGGAGCACGTGATCGACACAGGGGACCATACCCCAATTAAGCAACGGTATTATCCGGTGTCTCCCTTTATTCAACAGATAATGAACCATGAGCTAGACATGATGTTAAAGGAGGGGATTGTTGAACCTTCAAATAGTGGCTGGTCGTCACCGGTAGTCATAGTAAAAAAGAAAGATGGGACGCACCGCTTTTGTGTGGATTACCGCGAGGTTAATAAAGTGACTAAGCGCGATGCCTACCCCCTACCGTATGTATCCGCAATCCTAGACCGACTAAGGAATAGCCGATATCTATCGTCTTTAGATATAAAGAGCGCTTATTGGCAAATCCCAGTTGAAAAGAATAGTCGGGAAAAAACCGCGTTCACCGTGCCTTACCGGGGATTATTCCAATTCCGTCGCATGCCGTTCGGACTTCATAATAGTCCTGCCACTTGGCAGCGACTTATTGACACCCTTTTAGGACCAGCTTTGGAGCCATATGTCTTTTGTTATCTAGATGACATAGTCGTGGCCACCCCCACTTTCGAAGAACATCTGCGAGTGATGGAAGAGGTATTAAAAAGGTTAACCACTGCAGGCCTCACATTGTCGTGGGAGAAATGCCAACTCTGTCGCCCGGAGTTAAAATACCTGGGGTATGTGGTAAATGAGAATGGTTTGGGAGTGGACCCGGACAAAGTGTCGGCAATTTTGAATTTTCCCCGGCCGAAATCCGTCAAACAGGTACGGAGATTCATTGGTTTAGCCAGCTGGTATCGACGGTTTGTACCCCACTTTTCTAGTACGATTGCGCCCCTGACGGAATTATTAAAAAAGAATAGGAAATTCACGTGGGGAGAATCGCAGGAGAACGCATTGCTCGAATTGCAGAATCGACTGGTTTCTGCCCCTATCTTAGCATGCCCGGATTTCGAAAGGCCATTTATCCTACAGACGGACGCGTCGTCGACGGGACTCGGGGCTATACTAAGTCAGGTATTTGAAGACGGCGAGAGGGCAATTGCATATGCTAGTCGTGCACTCACGAACGGGGAAAAGAAGTTCGCAGCCACGGAACTAGAATGCTTGAGCGTTCTCTGGGCCATCAAGAAGTTCCGCCCGTATTTAGAAGGTGCAAAATTCACTGTAATTACCGATCATAGCGCTCTTAAATGGCTAATGAATTTAAAGGACCCGAATGGACGGTTAGGAAGGTGGGCCTTGAAATTACAAGAATACGAATTTGATATCGTCCACAGACCAGGAAGGTTGAATACCGCGGCCGACGCGTTATCCAGGGTAAATGAAGGGGTGCTCAATACTCTAGTCGACGGAGTCGAGCAGGATAGGTGGTACAAAAAAATGAAAGCGAATGTAGGAAGTAACCCTGAACAGTATCCACTATGGAGTGTGAGGGAGGAAGCCCTTTGGAAGCATGTTAGGAATCCGAAAGATATTCTCGAATCTGAGGACCCATGGAAATTAGTAATTCCAAAGTGGCAGCGTCCTCAGGTGTTGAGAGAGTGCCATGACAATCCCACGGCTGGACATTTGGGCATCTATAAGACGAAAGTGAAGCTTAAGCGGAAATACTATTGGCCGGGTATGGCCGCGGATACCGCTAGATACGTTAGGCGTTGCGAGACGTACATGGCCAATAAGCCGGAACAGCTGCGGCCCGCCGGGTTTTATGGGGAACAGCGCCAGGTCTCGAGACCTTGGGAAGTAGTAACAATTGATATCATGGGGCCTTTGCCTAGAAGCACCCAACAGTATAGGTACATTCTAGTGGTCTGTGACTACTTCACTAAATACGTGCTTTTACACCCCCTAAGGCAGGCTAACGCAAAACCAATTGTTAAATTCATAGAGGACCAGGTTTTCATGGTATTTGGGGCCCCGAGAGCCGTAATCACAGATAATGGGGTACAATTTACAAGCACAGAATTCAAATCTCTCTTAGATAAGTATGGAGTTAGGGCCATCCGGACGCCGTATTACCATCCTCAGGGTAACCCGACTGAGAGGGTTAATCGAGTTATTAAAACCGCAATTCGGTCATATCTGGGTAGTGATCAGAAACGCTGGGATCAAGAATTACAAAAAATAGCGTTTTCCTTAAGGACGGCTACGCATGAAGCCACGGGGTATACGCCCGCTTATTTGAATTTCGGAAGGGAGCTCCGCTTATTCAATCAGAAAGTACAACCCCGCGAAGCGAGCCCGGACTTGTCTCAGATTGAATCGCGAGATGACTTGAATAAACGGCTAGGGAAAGTAAAAAGTGTATGGAACCGCGTCACGGGAAATCTAGCCGAAGCATATCGGAAGGCAAAGCACTCCTACAACTTAAGAAGGAGGCAAGTGAATTATTCCCCAAACCAAACAGTCTGGAAGAGAGAATTCACCCTGTCCGATGCAGCAAGGAACTACTCAAGCAAGCTGGCGCCGAAATTTCGTAAATGCAAGATTGTCCGTAAAGTTTCCAATACTGCATATGAGCTGGAAGACGAGGGAGGACGAAATGTAGGTATTTGGCATCCAAAAGACCTCAAACCCCACTTTGGATCCTAACTCCCTTATCACGATATTATATTGCATCATAGGCCGGCATTGCCGCCCTTCCTTCTTCCCTCCTTTTTCCGAGGAGAGGGGGAGAATATTACGCGTAAAGAAAAACACAAAATTGAGGGATCGAGGACTTCCTATTTTCTTTTGTAGGTTAAGGTAGAATAAGGCCTTTAGAAGTAAAAAAGTAAATGTAAGTTAATATGTAGATGTAGATTAAGTTAGGATAGGCGGTATGTTAAGTTAGGATAAGAAATAGGCTAAGTTAATTTAGGATGTATATTAGATTAAGTTAGAAATAGGGTAGTTTAAAAATAGGATATAATAGGATTAGTCGTAAAAGGAAAAGGGAAGTTGGAATCGTACCTCAGAAGAGGAAGGAAGGACGGACGGAGACGGAGAAGAAGAGGGGAGCATAGAGAAAGGGAAACAGGCTACTGTATAAGATTGGAGAAGGTTGCGCGAAGCAACGTGCATTAAGTAAGTTTTTCGGGCCCGAAATGAAATAATTTACAGTGAGTGGCAACGTCAGGGTGACGGATTTTTCACCGTTCGACGCAGTAGAACATTCTCTTGCCCTTAGGGGGATTTTGGTCGAACGAGGAACTGCCCAGCTGGAGAAGGAACAATCCTCCAACAGGTGGCAACATCAGATAAAAGAAAAGGCAGCTAAAACCTCAGGTTCTGCCCTTCAACTGTATACCCGGAGGAATTTAAGAAAATATCGGCGAAAGCATCCAGTTTTCAACAAACAGTGAATCAGAAAGAGGACAAGTTAGTTTTCTTTTTCGTTCTTTTCCCCCTTTTTCCTCAGATAAGTGACACTTGGTTTTCATTTTAATAGTTATTTCTTTCATTTTATTGCTCTTTCTCTTTTCTTTTGTATATATTTATAGTTATAAGTGTTTAATTTCTTTTTGTTGGTTACAGAAGAAGATAGTTTTTTTTTACTTTTTTTTCCCTCTGTACACATAACTGTAAGTAATTTTTAGTTTTTTTCTTTCTTTTATGTTCTTTGTAAAGCGTATGTGTAAATTTTCTTTTTGTTTATTTGAAAATACAGAGGAGAAAACTGTTTTGTAAAACCAATCAAAGCCTGTTTGTTTGTCCTCTATCTCTCAAAAGTAATGAGTAAGTTTTAGGTCGTCAACCAGCACGACAGCAGTGGCCGTGCCTATAAAGTGAGTAGGCTGATAACTAGTAGGACGCCAGTTCAATCCCAGCGAGACCCATTCTTTTTTTTTCTTTCTACATTTTTTTTTTTTCTTTTTGTTTCGCTCATCTATTTTTTTCTTCTTTTCTTTCTCTTTAATTATTTGTTTATTTTTTTTATATTATTAATTTGTATCAATTATTATTATTAATGTTAATACCATTATTAATAGTAGCCCTGATTACTTATTCGTAACCCCATCCTTATAATTCCTGTTTTTTTTCTTCCTTTTTTTATTTTGAATACTATTATTTTCCCGAACTATTATTATTGATATTATCCTTCTATTTCGTTTATCACTGCCATAATTTTCCCGTCCTTCTTTTTCCTTCCCCTCTCCCGCCAACTCCCGATAGCAAAGGACCCCCCCGTCTTCACTGAGCTAACCGGAACAGCACCACCCTATATTCAGAGGGCTGTAACAGTTTATATTAGTCTACTCACACACTGTCAAGTGTGTAAGTAAGTTCTCACACTAAGACAGCTCTAGTAGCCTGCGATCTTCTGCGACCTTGGTTAGGTCGGCGACCAGTGATTCAGGTCAGTGGCCAGATTTGGTTGACCATCGGCGACTTTCAAAGACCCTTTGATACCTTTGTATTGAAAAGGCAGCGGCCGGCTGTGGGGCCACTAGTTATAAACTATTCTTTCTTTTATTATATTTTGTAAAGGCTTTGACATTGCTTTGACATTGCTATGTCATTACAATATATTCGTTTGTATCCTAGCAATGCTTCTCAATGCTTACTCTAGAGAAGAAAAACTGAATACAAATCATTCTCAGTAAACATGCACTTCTGGTTGATAGATGTTGCCCAAAACCTTGACGGTAGGTACAAACTTGAAGCGGCATACCTAATTTGAGCTTTCTGCGACTATTCGTTTTTAAAATATTTCGTTTACACACATACACAGACTATTGTTATCGTATTCAGGGAGACTGTAAAGTCGAAAGCTTAATTTCGAAAATCTGTCAAAATATAGTGAGACGGAGGTAAAGGTAAAAAAAATCTGGTGTGAAATACACAAACAACTTTCTCTTACTCCAGTTCTCAAAATTATAATTGACAAATTTTATAGTTCGTGTACAAAGTTTAATGAAATTCGTCGAAAACTGAAAAAACTGTTTAGTAAAAGCGTACTTCCGGTTTACTAATTTTCTTGAAACTCGGAATTTTGGCCATCTATTTATTTCTAATTAATTTTGTTTGGATGATAGAATTGTATAATCAACTACGGTAGCACTTTAGAGAAAAACATAACCTCATCCCTCCCCTAAAAGTGCCCTTAAATGAATTTTTCCAGAGAAATGTTTCAAATAAAAGTTGTAGCTCTTTGTGTGTGTAGTAGATGTGCCAAATTTCAAAAAAATCGTCGGAGCCATTTTCGAGAAAATCGAGAAAAAGTGAAAAAAATCATTTAGTAAAGTAGTACTTCCTGGTGAGGAATTCTGTCACATAACTTACTGTCAGTTCCCATGGTGATACCTAAACGAAATGTCCAGTTTGAATTTCTGCGAGTCTTCGTTTACATACTATGCTGCTCACATACATGCACACACACACACACACACACACAGATCATTTTCTAAAAATCAGTTTTTTGGACTCAGTGGACCTCAAAAATGGATATTTCCGGTGAAAACTCGATATCGAAAATTTGACACAATTACAATACTTCCTCTTAGTAGGAGTAAGAGAAAGTAAAAATACGATTGTTTTCTTTTGTAATTGACGCGTGCATTTTATCTTATTTTGAGTAGAAAAAATTTATTTGATTCATTATTTAAAGTGGGTTATATTTATCTCAGGTTATTTATTTAAGTTTGATCATTTTTTTTGGTTGATGTTTTTATCGAAATACAATTTTTTTTTTTTTGCCACTGCCTCATGTGATATCGTAAGTAATTTACTTTTCCAAAAGTAGTGGTTAGAGTTAGATAGATCAGAGTAAGGTTGGACTGAATACTGGACTAATGTTATAAACGAGAATTGTGATCCATTTATATCATAAAGTTGACTAATATTACTTTGGTCATTTTCTAATGGACTATCCATCTTTACACTTAGTTGGATATATATATATATATATAGTATTTTATTGAACGTTCCACCAAGTTCATATATAATATCCCAACTCTCAGCGTAAAAAGAAAAGTATTGCCTGAGAGAGTGAGAAAGAGAAGTAGAGAACGGTACATTTACCAATATGAAAGGATGAAATACATTAAAGAGAAAGGACAAGCTGAATGTCCACAAAAGTGTAGTTTTGGAAGGGAACAAAATTACGATGATACCATTCTAATTGTAAATGTATTGCCGGATGCAAGGCTTTATGTTATTACAGTTACAAACAGCTTTACCCACGACCAGGTCTGTATGCTTTTAGCCAACCAGGATGGTTGGCCCCCAAGGGTAAATCTAAATATTTCATGACATTGCCACTCATCTCTTTCTCTCTACTCTCTGCACTGTCACTTCATATGCTACAAATTACCCTTGCATAACAATTCGTCCAGCTACATTCTTTTAATGTTTTAAAGCTGAAGTCATCCCATATAGGAAATGGTTGGTATACGATATCCTACACAGAGAGGGACACATTGAATCACTCTATCCTAAGCTTATCATGTAACATAATGTGTTCACAAACCTTATTCTCTTCTTCTTTTTTTCCAAGTTAATTTAATTAGATTTGCCAGTTATAATTAAAATCTGCTCAATAGGATTTACAGCCCTTCCTCATCATCATCTACTCTACGCAGCTATATTTCCTGATTCTAGCGTCGTGAAATTTTAATTCTTTGTTTAATAAAAACTTCTAAAGATTATTCTTTTAATGAGAAACAGCCATCTTTCTTTTTAACAATTCAAACTTTTAAAAGACAAGACAAAAAGAAAACTTCACCTGACTAAATATAAATGTGTAGAGAGGCTCCGATGCCATACCACTATGACTTATTTGGATTATACCAACTGAAACCACCATATTTTGGTGAAGGACCAAATAATATCAGAGATTTTTTCCACGATAAACAGTGTATAATAAGACAGACTACCCAGAGCAAAGCCAGTTTACATACTTGCTTATAAACTTGCCTGTTATCATATTGTTTAACAAGACAACCAGATTGATGGATGTGCGCCCGAAACCGGTTAATGACCACAAAATGAAGCTGGTTATCATGGAAAATGATAACCCTGAGAGTTGCTTCAATTTGATTTGATAGGACCGTTTGCCAAGAGCGGTAGGAGGAGCTGCCTTCCCATATGACCACAGGCCATGGGTACCTACAGAAACACTTGTAAAGGATAGGAGGCGCTGCCTCTCCTCTCTGTCCGTTATGCCACTTAAACGTCGAAATGACCGGGGAACACTTAGCTCTCTGCCCAGGACTTACAGACATCCCCCTCACATCTTCAGATAGTTGCATGCGGCAAGCAACGCTATCCTGGGCTACTTGCCAAAGAATGGCCGAAAGGCTAGAGGCGGGCGTTGGTTAATAAAAAGAAGAAAAAAAATCAAGAATAATATCTCTGAAGTAAACCTTTTTGATTGGGCATTTATTTCTTGCAGAGATCTGATGAATAAAACGTCATACTTTGACATCTTTCTGTATAAGTAACAATGGAATAATGAACGTAATTTTTGTTAAACAATTAATATTAACTTTAAAAGGATAATTTTTATAGAAAAAAAGAATTATTTATAAATTAATAATTATTCGATTTAGTTCTTTAATTATCTCCATGCTGACAGCTGTTCCAACCAGTTGGCAATACTTTATATTGCCTAATATAACTGGATTTCATTGGCGATTACAATAAATAAAAAAAAATAAAGTATATTTTACCTACTGATAATTTATTGAATGAACGAACTGAAAGTGGATAATAATGCATACGAGTTAGGATGTGTGACCTCATCAATCAAAAATCTCAACAGAATGCTTATTATATAGCTCACTGAACAAGGCATATTGACAAGCCGGTTTGTAATTAGGTCAGTATAGATGCCAATACATTTTATATTTGTAACTCAAATTTAATTATACGATATTTAAATTCTTTTGTAGTATTTTTTTAGAGATTACAAAATATTGTTTGTACAATTAAATCAATTAAAAATAGATAAATATTATAATACAATCAGAGGATTTTTGACTTGAATTACTTGAAATTATTTTTTACTTGGGATATTTTCGTACTTTAAATTACAGGTATTATTTAGAAATATTCCTGCATATACATAATTTGATTTTAATATTAAATTTAAGGGTAGCATTCATTGGAGTGAATAATTCCATATTGAAATTGTATGTTGGAAGATTCAGTTTCCATTCCGCTGAATAATTAGAATGACGTCAATAACATAAATCTGAGAATAACCCAAATAAAACAAAACCACAAAGCTTGTCGGGCATCATTATTATTATTATTATTATTATTTTTACTTCTATACGAACAATATTACTATCCTAAAAGTTTGGAAAATTAAAATAACATTCTCTTCAGAAATTTACACAGTTAAATTGAACAAATTTATAATTTTTACAAATGTTTAGTAATCTAAAATATTTTTGGAGGGAGCATGGACCTTCAACCCTCCCTCCTCACAAAGAACCTCTTTTAAATACATTTTTCTCAGAAAACTGTTTCAAACAAAAGTTATAGGTCTCTGTATGCATGGTAAGTATAACAAGTTCTAAAAAAAAAACCGTGGTGTTTTTATGGAGAAACGAGAAAGTCACAAAAAGTTTGAAAAAAACTGTTCAGAAAAGTATTGTGATAGCCTGCTTCTTTTTGTGGGGGTCATCGACCGGTTTCCGGTGTTTGTCCATCATTAGGATGTCTTTGTCAAATCAGTGTGATAACATAGACTTGCACAAAGCAAATTTATTTAATACACTCATTGAGTATATTTTGTTAAATTTTCTCTAAAGTATCACACTCTTTTGACGATGAGCGAACGCGTCAGGATGTTTTCTTTTTGGGAGCGCCAACTGCACCATGGAGACATCACAACCATTTCCTGAGAAAGAGAAAACCCATCAATTTTCCACCCTATGATCTTCTCTGGAATTCTATAAGCATGCTGAATTAGCGATAAACCGGTTGGCTAAATACAGTGCGGAAAATCATTTAATAATGAACGCGTCAAAAACACAGGAATTAATCTTCTCACTAAAAGAAGAAAAGGTACGCACGGTGCGCTATCTAGGTATAATACTAGATACTAAATTAAATTATGGTGCCTTAATTGAGGAAAAATGTGAGAAATTGAGCAGGCTGTGTTATTTGATGAGACGACTGACTGACGTACTGAGCACTGAAGGACTGAAGACGGCCTACTATGCGCTGTTCCATTCAGTCATGACTTATGGCATAATATTGAGGGGAAGCGCGCCACTAGCGGTGAATGTGTTTAAGTATCAGAAGAAGGTAATTAGAATAATATGCAAGGTTAGAAAGGATACAAGTTGTCGCGAACTATTTCCGCGATTAGGCTTTATAACACTACCCTACTGCTATATCCTTAAATTTGCCGTATTTGTACTAGAACATCCAAATAAGTTCCGGCGTAGAGGGGAACTACATAACATTACGACAAGGCAAAACAACTTATTGGAGGTGCGTGCACATCGGACTTCAAAAGTTGGAAAAAGCCCACTATATATGGCCGCTAAAATCTATAATTGTTTGCCTGAGTCTTTGCTTCAGGTGAGCCTATCAAAAAATAAATTTAAAAAGGAACTTAAAAAATATTTACTAAATAAAAATTATTACTCCATAAACGAGTACCTCTGTAAATGATTGAAACTTTTTTGTTTTTTGACACTGTTCTGTACCTTTGCTGCTGTACGAATAAAGTATCTATCTATCTATCTATCTTTGACTTTACGAATTTTTTGTGATCTTTTGGACTTTGACCGAATCATAACTCCTTAACTTTCGTCTCCTTTCTGTCATTGTTGTTCCATCTATAGGCTGAAAAACATCCTGACGGTGGGCGAACGCCCGAAATCGGTCGTTGACCACAAAAAGAAGCAGATTATCATGGAAAATGTCTCTGATGCTTTCCAGCGAAATCAACCTCAACCGCTGAATTAACCTTATTGTAACGTCCTCTGATAAATCTTGAACAAAATATCAAGTTTGTACTTTCTGCGACTTTGTATTTTTGATTATACTGAATATACCACACACACACTTATTTAAAATTACATTTTTTTTTTGGATTCAGTGGATCATAAGGTGTAGTTCCGATGAAATTTTGTCAACGAATCTACTATTACAGTTTCAAAGTATCCGATATTTAATCGTCATTATTAATAATACTTTAATTCAAATAATGATTCTGCTTTTATTTGAATTATATACCATTAGTTATGAACTGAGAAAAAATAGTATTTTCTAGGGATGTTTGTTTTTCTGATGGGCATTATTACTTATTTCCTTTGGGAAAACTTGCTAGCAAAGAATTTCTCCTCTTCAAGCTTCACTTCTTAAATATCACACAAAAAACAGAAAACGTTACTATGTCAAGATTGTTTTATTATAAATTACACTAATATAAATTACTTTTAATTGGTTTTAATTTCAATTAAATCTGTAAATTGACATTTTGTTTTAATTAAAAAGAAAATTAATTTTGCTTAATTTAATTTAATTACATTTATTCAGATGTTTTATCTTGTGAAAGCTTGTTTATAAGCAATGAAGTTTGTCAGCTTATCTCACAAAGCTTGCATGCTAAAGAAGCTTGAATGTAATTCTAGGAAGGATTACCTTTTGTTTGAAAGTATTAGTAGGCTTTAAATCTTTTCAACTCAGTTGGATTTGAAGTCTTCTTACTGGAATTGTAAAGAAGTTTTGAGCAATTTATCTGTGTGACTGAATCAAACTTTGGGGGGAGGGGGTTATGTCAAACTCTGCGAAACCAATCTATAATCCTTCTGAGCACAGTTAAAGGCGCCTACAATGAGTCCAATCATATCATTCACAATGATCTTATTATCTCCCATCCAATCCGCAGTAACGAACATCTTCTATAAAAGGTCCCCACAGAATTAGGTTTCTACACATACTTAAATACGTACTTTGTTCTCTTAATATCTAAACTGCTAATCAGAAGAGAATAAGCTTAGATGTCTTGGATATAAAATAAATCTGGTATGAACACAATCTGGCAATTAGATGTTGGGAAATCATTAGTTTCTGGGAATCTAGAAACTAGCTAAACGTATGGGACTAGACTGACGGAGAAACCAGGCAGTTCTTCTATCTGTTCTTTCAGAAAAATGTGTACAAACAAAGTCTGTTCGAGAGCTCAGGGCCTCCCAAGGGAAGTAGATGCGTCCATTTGCTCCCCAAAATACAGTTTTAGATCAGCAAAGTGCCAGAGCCCTTTCGGCCTATAGATGGAAAAACAGAGACAGGAAAAAGACAAAAGTTATGGAGTTATGATTCGATCAAAGTCCAAAAGATCACAACTCGAAGAGAAGAACGTGGGTTGGAAAATTGATGGGTTTTCACTTTCTCAGGAAATGGTTGTGATGTCTCCACGGTGGAGTAGACGCTTCCAAAAGCAGATTTCATTTAAATCTATTCTTAAAGCTTTAAATTGATGTATATGTTTACAAAAATAAAATAAAAGTTAAGTACTAAACTTAAATTAAAAACAAATAAATTTGATTGTAAATACAGATAAAGAATTCAATTTCATCACTGATTCTTTGAGAGCATTATTGTACTTTTCAAGATTCCACTGATAACATAAACTAGTTTCGTGTTCTGTGCGATTCTTATTAAACTACGTATTAGAGATAAAAGAAAGTTTCAATCTATTTTTATTTCTGATTTTAGTAATTACTTAAATGAAAAAACTTTAATTAATGGTAGTATTTGATATTTTTATTTAGTAGGGGTTTTAGTTACATACTTTTGAGTGATCTACTGAATTTTGCTTCTACATTACGTTAAAATCGATGAAATTTAGATAGACGTTTCCGAAAAATTTCAATAATAACACAAATATATAATTACAATATTTCTGACTTGCGGACTATTATATGAAAAACTCTAAGATCTCCTTTAAGTTGAGACTACGTCAATTGTTTGTTAAAAATCATAATTTCTCCCCTGTTGCAATAGGATTTTTCAGGGTGTTTTTTGTTTGATTTGGCTTGAGACCAACAACGGCAAGAAATATACGGATGGTTGTAAAACAGAGTAATAGATATGCCTCCTCCATCTTGTACAAGGATGTATGAAATTGGGCGGGACTTAATTTGACCTTTATTTTTCCTCGGCTCGCAACTGATTGGCAAATGCAGGGGAAGGCAAGGTGCAGCTCTTCTGAGTTCCTAGGCATGTGAGAAAGTAATGAGAGGGCGGACCGGCTGGCTAGGGAGGGATCCTCCTTAACTTTTTGTGGTCATTGAGCAGTTCCGCCACAGTCAGATTAGAGTTTGGGAGACGAGTTTGGAGAAACATTTGGAGGGCACGAAAGGGTGGCTAGTCATTTACATAAAATAGGGAAGATAATAGGAAGGAGTTAGGGAAACGGTGTATCACTATTTATGTCAATGTTCCCGTTCTGCTGGCACTAGGTTTCGAATTTTTGGGAGACTCTCACTCTTACAGGAAAGTCTAGGACGGTTGGAGCTAAAAGATATTTTAGGATATTGTAGACAGGCTAGAAAACTACCGGGGGAGATTAATTAGGGGAATGAATTGGGGGGTAAAAGCCATATTGGCTTAGGTCCCCGCCAACAGGCACCCATGATTTAATAATAATAATAACAATACAACCTTGTTTTGCTTTGGAACAACTGTTATTTACTCTTTATATTTGTATTTCTCCCTTTTCTCTGTAAAGGATCAGTCAGTTGTGGCCGTCAATCCATCCATACTAGTTATGTAATTGTACGATTTCGTAATAATTGTCTATTTGGGCATGAATTTGGATTTTATCAAAATTTATGCTGAACTGGCATGGTCAGTTTGTAGAATAATATTCTACAAGTGCAGAGTTCGAGCCAGTAACTATCCTAAAGCAGCTTGTTGCACAATGAACAAAATGACCGATCTATATCAAACTATCGACGCAGGTTCATCTCAAAGAAGTTCATTTTTTGTTTTTTTTTAATTTTCATAAAATTGTTTTAAAACCTCTACCAACAACCGCTCCCTTACATAGAAATAGACTGGTTATTTGTTCAGGATCTTATTTCTTATCTGGATCGGCTAGTAAGCTACTTACTTGTAAACTAACTGGGTTTTGTGGGTCCACACACACACACATATATAACTCTAGTTCGTCACTACATAAACACACATTTCCGTCTGCACTTTTGGCTAAACTTTTATCTTTATTTTACTTTACTTTTTATTTTGACTACTTGAACCCAGACAATCAATCCTCCTGAACTAGGCTGTGGAAATGACCCCCGGCCAACCCCTTTTTCATACACAAACACACATACACATATGTATCGTATATCTCACTGCAACTAAATGACTATTAAAAAATTAATAAATCCTCTAATTTATTCCAAGGACGATTTTAATATTAAATTTTTATATTTATCTATAAATATAAGTAACTACCTCTTTTCTGATGAATGAAGCAAGAATTGGAATATATCTCTATCAATGTACCAGTGAAGATAATAGAGAAGAAACTGATAATTTTTATTTATAATGTTTATTGTTCTAATCAATAAACTAGTATTGTTTTTGTTATACTATAACGCTTTCACTTTACTTTGTTTATCGTAAAAATACTGTAGTTCTTCTTATTGATTACGAACTTAGCACTCTGTTTTTTTTAATGTAAATTGTTGAGGCAACAACTATGAGGAAATTGTAAAACAAAGCGTAAACTTCTTTGATAAGAAAGTTTTAAAATCTAAACAACTCACTTAAACGGATTTAGTTAATTTTCTTACATCTTAAAATCCTTAACTTTTATGTTAATTATTCTAGTATTATTTGAAACTCATTTACTCAGTGAAATATACTGTATATGCCATTTGTAATTTTGTAATTACTTTTTTTCTTTTAAAATTTCATTTTTATAAAAAGATTTAAAGAATATAAAATTTAGGCACGATTCTGATCAAAAACCTAGTTGTGCGAAATTTGGGTACTGATTTTTCAATGATCAAATAATCATAGAACAAAAAAATTCAACAAAGTGTCAGAATGGCCTTGAAAGCTTCATATGTAATACCGGAACCCAAGCGATACAATAATTGAAGACTCCAACTTCTGAACTCTTCTCAGACTCACCAAAATTTTCTCCAGACTTTTCCTTAGAAAAAAATAATCTCAACTCTATTGCTGACAAATTTTCTTCAAATTTATAATTGCGATCGGGTCAGATTTCCGAAATACATGTATTGTGGTCTCTTGAATTTGGGAAAAAGTATTTTTAACGAATGGTCTGTGTAGGTCTTTAAATTTTAACAGAATAACTACCTATCTATCTATCTAAATGGCGGTACAAGCCTCGGTGGGTCCTGGGCTCCTCAATGAGCTTCCGCCACTCAGCTGTATTTTGTGCAGCCGCTTTCCAATTCCTGACTCCCAGCAGGCTTCCGGCATCGGCTGCCATATCATCTGCCCATCTCAACCTCGGTCTGCCAGCTCTTCTATTCTGATGGAATACTTCCTCCAAAACCTTCCTCGGGATTTCAGTGTCTCCCATCCTGGCCAAGTGACCTGCCCAGCTCAGTCTTCCTAACTTGACGATGCGGACAACATCTGCTTTGGCGAACAGCTCATACAGCTCCCTATTCTTTTTCTGCTTCGCCAGCCCAACTCGTCGCTTACTGGACCAAAGATTTTTTAGAAGGATCTTCCTTTCGAAGACAAGTAAGTCCTTCTCATCTTTCTTTGATATTGTCCACATCTGAGAGGCATAAGTAAGGACTGGGCGGATTAACGTTTTGTAGAGCTGGGATTTCGTTTGTCTACTAATGAGCTGCTTCTTAGATGATTCAGTAGACCGAAATAACATCTATTGGCTGCCGCAATCCTTCGCCGAATTTCCATAGATGTATCATTGGAAGACGTCACCTGAGATCCCAGGTAGGAAAACTCCATCACCCTTTCAAATGTACATGAGCCGATGGTGACGGACCGGTCTAGAACTGTCCCTCCCTCTCCAGTATACATATACTTAGTCTTCTTAACAGAATAACTCAAAAATGAAAAGTCACAGGAAGGTCAAATTTGGTATTCCATTTAAGGGGAACTACCACCGTACCACACCACACAAATTTTGAGAGAAAATCCAACAAACCGGAAGTGAACTGAATGTTTTATTTTTTTTTTTCTTCAGTTTTTCGTAATTTTCTCAAAAACAGCTCCAGCGATTTGTTACTATTTACTCGCACAGGTTTTTCAGTTTTTTGTTTTTGTTTTTTTTAGTAACTTTTTTCGAAAACGACTGAAACGATTTCTTTTAAACTTGATATGCCAATTTCACTGATAAAACAAACTACTTTTATTTGAAACATTTTTTTACTTACTTACTATATGGTGCAACAGTCCTTAAAGTAGGAACTGGACCTCCTTAATAAGTTTGCGGTCTTGTGGCGCCATCCTCTCACTCCAACCCGACGGAGGTCTTCCACCACGTCATCCAACCATCTAAGTCGAGTGCGCCCTCGAGTTCTTATGCCTTTTGGTTTCCCAATTAATAATTTTCGAGGCATCCTTTCCACACGCCCCAACCATCTCAACCTCCCTTTCTTTATTTGGGCGACTATATCCGGCTCTCCAAACAAGTCCCTCAGTTCTTCATTTTTTCTTATTCTCCAATCGCCATTCACGCACTTCGGGCCAAATATCCTTCTAAATATTTTTCTCTCCCAGAACTGAGAATCCTTATGTTCTTTTTACTGAGCACCCACGTTTCGCTGGCATAAGTGACGATGGGTCTGATAATAGTTTTATAGGCAATTATTTTAGCCTTGCGGGATAAATGCTTGAACCGCAGAACCTTCTGAACCGTGAACAGGCATCTATTTCCTGCCGATACTCTCGCCTTGTTTTCTGCGGTAATATCGTTATTGTTAGTGGTTTTACCATCTACATAGTATTAATACACATTTGATAGAATTGCAGATTTGACGGAAATCGGTTGTCCGAAAGTGCGATATTACAGAATTGGTTTTTGAGTTTTTTTGGAATTTTCTCGAAAATGGTTACAACGATTTTCTTTAAACTTGGAATGCATGCCACATAGATAGAAATGTATCACTTTTATTTGAAACATTTTTATGAAAAAACTGATTTTAGAGGGGTATTGGGGAGGCTGTCAGTTAGTTTAAATTTAAACTGAACAGAGGGCGCCCACAATGTCCATTCAGGTCTAACGCCTATTACCATTTTCAATGGCCAGCCCAGTATTGTAGTTTTAAAGAATCTTTCTTTTAATTAATTTATATTAATTGGAGTAAGAGAAAATTGTTGAGTGTTTCACGCACGATTTTTTTTTTTTTTTAGTTTCTCCATAAAGCCTATTAGTAGAGATCCATGTTTAACTCTTAAAACTAACCAGATTCGGATATTCTTCTGGCACGTTAAAGATAATCCCAGCTTGAACAATATAGCCTTTAATTTAATACCATTGTTTGCCGTATTTAAAATAATTGTTATATTAATAAATAACTCATAGATAAGTTTAATTAATCCTTTGAGTTGGTGGGGATGGTTGATATTATAAATCTAAGCGAAGTTAAAACAAGCCTAATATATATGATTATAATTTGTAGTTTAGTTTGTGAGGATGCCGCAGAGTAGCGCTCTAGTGCTAGCAATATCTTTAAGAGAAATTGTTAATATATGCAATACGGTAGAGAATCTATTAGCGTGGGTGTGAGATGGGTATGGGTTGGTTTTAGAATGTAAAATAGTTAGAAAGCTGTCTATGTTTGGCCATGTATCAAAAGTCCTATCTATACTTTAGTCCTACTGTAAGGGTATGGGTTTGGTTTGGGTTAGCCAGCAGCAAGCAGATAGAGTATAGTGTTAAAATTTTCCCCAGTTAAGCCCCTACCTCTCTCTCTCTCTCTCGCTGGAAGTCCTATCTCATGGCAATAGGCGTTATAGAAAGGGTTATGTGGAGCAACCAGTTCTACAGCTGTAGAATTCCATAGATTCTTGAGCCATGGGGAAAGAGAGAGATCTGAACTAGGTTATCCAGAGCATGCATATTCTTGAATAACGACGAAGGCCAACTATACAGGGAAACGGTGTTGGATAAAACGAACGCTCCGTGATATTTATCAAAACTAACGTAAAACTTCTATTTCACACAGTTCAGTAATTTACTTCTCCATAGATACTCTTGGACATTCTAGAATTATTTAGTAATGACGCCCCATTTAGTAAGTGGTAATCGATCACGGCATTGTTGTTATAGAAGTTTTCAGGTGGCCACCCAAGTCATTACTTCTAAATTATGGAAATAACATTTTTATTATCGTGTAGTTTTTGTGGGGTTCAACAGAAAAAAAATGTAGAACAGAGAAAAACTGGTCAAACACTAACATTATATTAATTGAGAACCAGAGATATTGCAAGTATGTTAGAGAACTAAATAGTAGTAGTATTATTAGAAATGACCAAACTAAACTTGCAGAGTGTTGGTGATAATGATATTTTCTTTGAACACTTGTGTACAAGACCAATTACACACTTGCAGAGTGTTGGTGATAATGATATTTATCTTTAGAACACTATATTTGTACAAGACTGAATTACCACTGCTTATTTTAAGACAGGCGTCCTGGAGACCTTGGGGCCCGGGGGAAACTTCTGAGGGACTTCTGGTGGGGTGGGGTTAGGTTTTCATCTAAAGTGCTATTTCAGTTTATAGACAATTCTGTCACCTAAATAATGTTAATTAGAATTAAATATGTTGCTGAAATTCCGAATTTGAAAAAATCGGATAACCGGAAGTGCGTTTGTTTTAACACTTTACTAAATGATTGTTTGTTTCACTTTTTCGCGATTTTCTCAAAAATGGCTCCAACGATTTCTTAAACTTAGTATATAAACTAAGCATGCAATGATCTACATCTTTTTATTAAAACATTTCTCTGGGAAAATTCATTTAAGAGCACTTTTAGGAGAGGGGTGGGGGTACAGCTTCCCCTAAAGTGGTATCATAGTTGATTATACAATTCTATCAGCCAAACAATAATAATTAAAAATAAATGGATGGCCAAAATTCCAAGTTTTAAGAAAATTAGTAAGCCGGAAGAGCGCTTTTACTGAACATTTTTTTCAGTTTTCGATGAATTTCATTAAATGTGGTACACAAACTATAAAATTTGTCAATTATAATATTGAGAACAGGAGTAAGTGAAAGTTGTGTGAGTGTTTCACACCAGATTTTTTTTTAAATAAAATCGGGCGATATTTCACTATTTCTCATCAAAATGTAAGAAACTCAATGTACCCTTGACTGTCATGGAGCGATCATGTTTATCCTTTCAAATAACAGACTGGAAAATGATTTTAATGTAAAATAAGCCTTTCTTTTACTAATACAATAAATAATATAGCAATTAATTTAATTATATTATTAATTCCGAAAAAATTCAAAAACTTATTTTGTAAAATCGCACTTCCGGTTAACAGATTTTCTTCAAATATGAAATTCTATCAACGCTTCTAATATGTGTTAATATTTTGTAATTAGGGCAAAAGTATACTGAAGTGGTACTTTAGAGGAAATCTGTTTCAAATAAAAGTCATTAGGTATTTCTGAGAGTAGATGGTATACGAAGTTTAACGAAAATCGTTGGAACTGTTTAAGAGAGCAAGTTGCGAAAAACTGAAAAAAAAAACATTCAGTAAAGTCGCATTTCAGGTTGATGAATTTTGCCAGAAAATTTCGTGTCTGATGCCTTAACAGAATACCAAGTTTGCTTCCTGCGTCTTTTCGTATTTGAGATAATCTGTTAACACACACACAGACCAGTCACTGAGCATACTAAGTAACTCTCTTACATAGTTCGATCGTGCCAGATTTTCGAATTGTGTTTTCACAGGAATATGAGAAAAATGTTTTTAGCGAATGCCTTTCTTTGTGTGAATGTGTGTCTGTGTGTGTTTTTGCAACAGATATCTCAAAACCGAAAAGTCGTAGGAAGCTCAAACTTGGTATTCTGTTTAAGGCATCAGTCACGAAGATTTGTGGCAAAATCCATCAATCTGAAATGCGATTTTACTGAATGTTTTTTTTTATTAAGTTTTTCATAATTTTCTTCTTAAAAATACGGCTCCAACGATTTTTATAAAAATTTGTATACCATCTAACATCCCAGTTAAACACTTTTATTTGAAAAATTTACATGGGAAATTTGATTTTGGGGGCGGGTTCTAGGGGAACGGAAGCTTTATGCCTTCTCCTAAAGTACCACTTCAATATAATATGTGGTTTTACCACCTACATAATATTAATACACAATGAAAGTTGGTTAGAAAATCAATTAACGGAAAGTGTTTTAACCGGAAGTAACTTTAAAAAGGTTTTTAAATTTTTTGGAATTTTCTCGAAAAAGACTAAAAACGGTTTTCTTTAAACTTGGTATGTTAACTTCACACAGATGAAAACGTATTACTTTTATTTGAAACATTAAAAAAAAAAAAATTAATTTGGATAATAGAGTGGAATTTGTGGGGTTAAAATTTCAAATGTTGAAATATGTTCAGTGTTTTTAGAGCGCTCTAGTGGGTCAGAATATAACCATCACTTCACTACTTGCCAAGATTAATTGGCTGGTACTTATCCCTTTCCGCCTCATATTTATCTTATGATGAACGAAAAATTTGAGTTTAAAGAAAATTCGGTATTTTATAATATATAATTGTATTAAAAGGAGTAAGATATATTCATGAGAGTGTTTCACATTAGATTTTTTTGGAAATATATTACGTAAAACACTTGTTTGAATAATTCTTGTACAACAGTACTTGGAAATACGGTAAGCCCTTACTAAAAAAATAATCAGGGAACATATCACACTTTCTTATTGAAGGAAATACTTCATGTCCTGTTTTATGTGTTTTTAAAAAATTACCAAAATTCCTGTTCACTAGATATAATGTCCCACTTTAATTTGTTAAATTCTCTATATTAGATCGATTTAAACCAAAACCGCCAAAACAGTTTGCCTAAACTAGAATTCCTGGGATACTCTGTAACAAAGCTGAATGGAGAAGGAGGTCGTAAAGCTGGAGTAGGAACACTGGGTAAAGTTCTATGTAATGTAGAATATTAGTCGGCAGTAGGAAGTAACGGTAGTGGATATTTATCAAAACTAAGAGGTGGAGAACTGGGACGCTCTCTGTTAGTAGTAGCAGTACACTTCTATAACCTACCACTTGGTCCTGACGGCCATTAAAATCTGTGGGGGTTTTCGTGTCGTTAATTAGATAGGGGTGTAGTAGATATACTCTCTCACTCATTTTGTGTCTCTTTCTCTGTGTAGAAAGAGGATGGAGAGGACTCAGGAATCTTAAGGGAAGGGGCAGTTTAGAAGACCTGGCAGAGTGTGTTTCTAGGAGGCCTTTTCGGATAGAACGAGGGTGGAGTAGCAAACCGAATAAATTTCTCTTAGGGAAAGGAGTACTAGAAGAGGAGGGGGGAATAGGAAAGAGATGGGGGTGGAGAAATCTTGTGCGTGTTTCCCACTTGCACAAATAGTATGGCAAGGATGGGAGTCCCCTCCCTCCAACGGCAGCAGCCAGTTTTGATATAATACAGGCCATGTAATAACTTTGCCCCTAATGGGGCCTCCCTTAATACGGATTTAAGGGCGCCTTATACCGGCGGCGGTACTCCCCTTCTCCTAAAACTTGCTTCCCAACAAATACACAACCTTATTGTGTCTGACCTAAACTATATTCATCTTATATAGTAATCCTGCTCATAGGGAAGGGGCAGTAAATAAACCGGAAAACTACATTTTCTTTTATATTTTATATCTTTATTTTATTTAAATTATGATTAATAAAGAAACTGCATGAAAAACCCCAATGCAGGTTTCATTTGCTGCAATCCGTATGTTCATCTCTCTCCAAAAACATGTAAGATCCTTGTTTTCTAAAGTCCAAACGCATGCGCTTAGAGACAGGATTTGCAAAACGAGTATTGGGAGAATATTTTCATCAACTAGCGGAAAGTCAAAGTTCTTGGAGTTTCACATAGAATTCTCCAAAACTAATAAACACAGAGTCTGCCGTCTCTATAACATTATGCCTCAAGTGAAAAAATTGAAATGTTATAAGTTTTGTAAACATGGCAACATAATTTTACTCAAAGCGAGATATTAAGAGAAAAGCCAGGGAAACATTAATTCTTAAGAGAAAATGTTTTTCTCTCGCTGAACGTGATTATGAAACTGCTAATCTCTCGCAGAAAAAGAAATCTGAAATCTGTCAAGATTCATGCAAAGATTGGACACTTAAACTAAGAGACGGAAATATCCCCGGAGTTTGGAAGAGAGAAATTGAAAAGAATATTTTGGTCCCAAAAAAATTGAAGTTTTATTTATTTATTTGTTTTATTGCTGTATTGAAATTTACAACTGCAAGGCACATGAAATGAGAGGAATTACCACCCATTCGTGGTTCAGCAAATAAATCAATTACTAACTTCCACGTAGAGTAAATCACTAACCAACGCCGTCTCAGACGACGAATGGGATTATCAGGAAGATGTGAAGATGAAAGCTAGTCTATTAATGAATTAGGATGAGAGGAAAGGCGGGAATGACATTTCTTATATCGTGCCGTGATTAAATCTTGTATAAAAGGTATTTTAAGATCTGAGTGAGGACCTGACAATAGGCTTTGTTGGAGGACGTAATATGGATCATTGGTTATACGGCGTAGAATTTTGGGCTTTGAGGTTTGGAGGCCACAGATGTTGGAATGCTTGGCCTAGCCCCATAGATCGAGTCCAAATCGGTTTCAGTAGCGAGTTGTATATCAGTACAAAATTAAACAACAGTTTGATGTCAGTTTAGACCGTTTGTCAAAGATCCTTGCAAGCTGGTAGTAACGTTTCTTTTAAAATGTAATTCTTGTCGTCTGAGTCGTTTATTTGGAGTCCAGTCTTTTGTCAATATAGAGTACAAGATATCGTACTGTGTTAGTGCAAGGCACTACAGTCTGATTTAAGAAAACTGGAGGACCAATCGGTCGTCCGAGAATGGAAGAGAATGGAGAATATTTTGATTTTTCTGGATATTAACTTTCAATTTCCACTTATGAAACCATTTTTTTTTTACAGAATTTAGATGTTGTAGGATGCGTGTTGATTGTACTGGGTCAGAATGAGAAGAGAGGATAGCTATGCGCCATCTGCATATGTGAAGGTTATGATGTGTTGGAAGGTCTGAAATGTACACAATAAAAAGAAAAGGTCTGAGAATACCTCCTTGAGAAACCTCTGCTTCCATAGGGTGAATTTAAATTTTAAACTTTGAGAAATCGAGATTTCACCAGAAAAGTTTCCTGAAATAAAACGCTTTTTCTTTCTCCATAAATATATATATATATATGCGTGTGTCTGTGTGTATGTGTGTGTGTTTATATGTGTGTACGAATAAAAAATACCAAAAACGAAAAAGTGCAGGAAACAAAACTTGAAATTGTTATTCCGTTTAATGACATCACTGTGACATCTCAAATGATAATTTTAGCCAAAATTCGTCAATAGAAAGTTGCGATTTACTTTATAGAAATTAGAGAATAATTAAATATTTATAAAAAAAAAAATAAAAAGTTGAAGAAAATTGTTTAATCGGAAATTTAACATCATAGAGGTTTTCCAGTTCTTAGAGTTATCACGAAAAAAGCCCCCTCCCCCCCAATCACCAGATTTTCCTTAAATATGCTATTGCTTTCTTTGAAAACTTTTCCCCTAGAAAATCTTCTAGGAAGTTCAGAGCGAAATTTCCCCATTTAATAATGTCTTACAAGTACGTACAATGTAGCAGGTCACACAACCTGTTTTATACATAAATATTTATACTTGTTATAACATATATTTTAGATAATAGAGCAAAATTTAGATAACAGAAAAAAAAGTAAGTCCATGCTATCTATATTACGTAACCAACAAAGAGCTACATACATAACTATCTAATAAAGTAATGATCATTAAATTTTCTAACCAAAAATCCCTCAACAGAAGTAAAATCCAAAATAGTGTTTTTATCAAGTTGAAACATCTGTACCTAGGGAGGGATTCATTCAACCCACAATCAACCCTATCTTACACTGAAAACCAATATGGCTTTTCTAATTTAATGATGAGAAAATGGGGGAACTCTGGAAAACTTCTCCCAAGTTCTGTACGAAACCAGAAACTTAATAGGGTTAGGTTTTATGGTTTGGGGAATTTTAAAGCTATGGACATATAAATAGAAGGGTGAAACTTTACAATTGGATTAAGTTTTAAGAGTTTCCTCAATATATTCAATTGTTTATTTAAACAATTAACAAAGTCTATAACCATTTTCAAGTTTATTGTTCTAAATTTATTTAAATAAAAATTTGAAAGTCCTGCTTTTTTTGTTTATATGTGCTTATATATCTGTTATTTATTTGTTCAAAATGTATTATTAAAATAATTATATACGAGGGTCATTCAATAAGTAACGAGATAAATCGGTGTAGCTCAGAAACGGTTTGTTTAATCAATACAATAGTTTCAGTGCGTCAAGTTGGCATCCTTGTACTTAGTTTCTCATCGGCTGTTCGAGAGTATTTGGTAAGCGTAAGCTCAAATATATTCAGTTAACAACGACGAGTCTGCTCGAGCATTGCACCTGGGAAGAACAACGCTCAGTGATTAGATTTTTAGTAGCAGAAGTATCAAAGGTGGTGAAAGTAGCCATGTAAGTGTCTGTGAGGAGCCGCATCGAAGTGGGCAGCCGGTTGAAGTTGCAACTTCCCTCGGCTCTCGCATTAATGCGTTAATTCTGGACAACAGCCGTATTACTGTTGAACTGCACAACTAAAGAAGTGCACGCCGAAACGAAACGTCGTGGACTCTTCACTAAAAGCGTGATTTTGCTTCAGGACAACCCGCGCCCGCAGTTAATATGAGCGCAGTTAACACAAGAAACACTTTAAAACGTGGGATGGGAGATCCTTCCACATCCCCCCTACAGTCGCGACCTCCCCATCGGACTTCTAATTGTTTGAACCCCTTAAAGGGGCTCTACGTAGGAAGCATTTTCAATCCTATGAAGAAGTTAAAAATCAGGTGAAAAGTGGCTTTGAGATCAACCCAAAGAATTTTATGCCAGAGGCATACGTAAACTAGAAAAACGATGGGACAAGAGTATAAATGTTGCTGGGGACTAGTTGAAAAGTAGCCAAAGTTTAGTATTGATTAAATAAATCGTTTTTGAGCTAAAGCGATTTGTCTCGTTATTTATTGAATGATCCTCGTATATAAACTTTCTACTGCAAGAGGAAGTATTGCATCAATTCATTCATGTGTCATTTCATTTGTCAGGATTTTTAATCCTCTTATTCCTTAGTAAGGGTAGTATTGCGATTTCCAAATTGAGTTTTCACCAGAAATACATGTTTTGGGGTCTCCAGCATACGAAAAAAATGTCTTTAGCGAATGGTCTATATGGGTATGTGCGAGTGTGTTGTGTGCGAGTGTGTTGTGTGTGTGTGTGTGTTAACAGGGTCAAGGAGGCTCAAACTTGGTGTACCTTTTAGGTACTACCACCGCAACAGACAAATAGATTTCCGTTAAAACCCACCAACACTGCCATTTCATTGAATAGGTTTTTTGTTTGTTTTAGTTTATCGTAATTTTCTCAAAATCGGCTCCACCGATTTTTCCTTAAACTTCCCATACTATCTACACACATAAATATCTATCACTTTTATTTGAAATATTTACTCTAGAAAATTGATTTTTTGGTGGGTTCTAGGGGAACAGTAGCGTTATGCTTGCTTTCCTCTAAAAATACCACTTCAGTATAATATATGGTTATATCATGTACCTAAAATTAACACACATTACAAGCATTATGTTATGAAGAAATTTGGTGCGGATCGATCAAGAAAGAAGCATTCAATTATGCCAACGTTTCGAGGGAGTTTCCTGTCTTTATCTAGGCTTTAATATATATAAATAGTCATGAAGATGTGGAGAAAGAATTTTTAAACATACACATTTGTTAAATCGCAGAAAACATAAAAAATTAAAATTAAAAGTTACTAGTTTCTTGTCTTAAATCAACCTCAGAAATGTAGATTAATTTATGACAAAAAGCCATTTCTATAGATGATTTAAGACCAGTAACTAGTAACTTTTAATTTTCTTTTTTTATGTTTCTGCGTCGTAACAAATGTGTATGTATAACAATTCTTTCTCCACATTTTCCTTGATAAAGACAGGAAACTCTGTCGAAACGTTAGCACAATTAAATGTTTCTTTCTTGATCGATCCTCACCAAAATCGATCTTCATAACATAATTCATCAACGGTCAACAAATACTTTCATATTACAAGCATTGATAGAATTTCAAATTTGAATAAAATCAGTTAACAGGAAATGTGGTTTTACAGAATAGGTTTTTGAGTTTTTTGGAATTTTCTGCATTCTGAAAACGGTAACCATGATTTTCTTTAAACATGGATTGTTTGCTGCTAAGATAGAAAAGTATCACTATTATTTGAAACATTTTTCTGAAAGAATTTATTTTAGAGGGGTATAGGAGGTCTGTCAGTTAGTTTAAATTTAAATTTTCACAAACTTCCCAGGTCCACTTATACAAAATCGCTCAAGTATACAAAGAAATCCTCACCACCATTTTTATTGCCAGCCCAATTAAACATTATAATATGATTTTAAGGAAATTTCTTGATTAAATTGTGTTACTTAATCAGAGTAAGAGAAAGTCGTGTGAGTGTTTCACACAAGATTGTTTTGCTAGTATTAATGAGTTATCCTAAACTAACATTCAGACATCAGTTGCTTATTTAGAAACATAACTTTATACATAACCTGTTAAAACTTTTATGACTCAAATGTAAGTTACTGTTTTTAGTGTTGGTGAAGATGGCCTCATCAGGCCGAAACGTCCAGTTTTAAAATTAAAACTTAGGGAATTAGTCACTACATTATATTGTTCGTAGTATTATTATTATTCTCCTCACTAATACAAAACACAAAAAGTTTTATATGATATCTTTCTATCTTCCTAAAGATAGAATCGTAAGATAGCAGTCCAAATATTTTTGTTAAATTAACCGTAATATGAAAGCAAGAATAGCTGCCCCATTAAATTTACAATTATTCAACATCCGTCTTTTTACAAATATATTGTCATGAATTACAGAAAAAACAATAACATTCCCGATGTTTTTAGTTGGAACTATATGAATAATTTCAACTGATTTTATGAAATTAAACATTTATGGACTTACAGAAACTTGATTGAAAGAAAAATCTGCTAACAAAATCAAGAAATATTAATTCAGAGGGGAAGCCGCTTTCAATAGTTATAGAATCGATACTCTCTATATAACCGATGTTAGCCCCGCTCTACATGAACTGAAAGGAAGGTTTTGTTTGTGTTACACCTACTTAGTTATATGTAATTCTTCATGTTTTTATTCTAAGAATTTAATCATGTTTACACAAGAAAATATAGAAGAATGTGTATTGCGAGGTAAGATAAATAATCTAAAAAATTTATTTCAATTATTAAAATGTATACATTTTAAAGAAATAGCAGCAGTATTTGCAAGTTCAAACGGTATGAAATTTGTTGTTGAAGATGCCAAATATTTACAGGCAGCTGCATTTATTGGTGAAGATATATTTGAGGAGTATCATATTAAAGATGAATTAGTAAGTTTCAGAATAGAATTGAAATTATTAATGGAATGTTTAAGTATAATGGATGGAGCTGCTAGCTTAAATTTATATTACAAAGAAGAAGGTTCACCATTGAGATTGGTATTAATTGAAGATGATATAGTTACTGATTGTTCAATAAAAACTATGGATGCTTTAGAAACTTTACATTTTAGCCTTCCACAAGATGAAGTTTCAGCTAAAATGATTGTAGATGGACCTGGTTTTAAGGATGTTATGTGTGATCTAGATTCAGATTCAGAATTTGTTGATTTATTATTCAGTCCACATAAACCTGGTTTAATTATTACTACTAGAAGTACAGCTGGGAAGTGTGAAATTACTCTGCCAAAAGAGGCGGATATGATTGAAGAGTTTACATTAAGAGGGATATCAGAATCTAGATATAAATATGCTCAAATTAAGCCAGCTTTGAAAACCCTGCAAGTTGCTGCTAAAATTTCTTTGCAAACTAGTAAAGATGGACTACTTTGTATGCAGTTTATAGTGAAAACTGAAAGCAATCAAATGGCTTATATTGAATATTTCTGTACACCTGTACTGCCAGAAGATGATTAAATATTTTATTCAATCCCTTGATTTAATATGTACCTGATTTATTTTCTTACAAAGGTTATGAATAATATAAAAGACTGAATTGTAACATTGTTGACTTTGTTGTTCCTCTCGATTTGTACTTTTGATATTGTTTTTAATAAATGTGTTTTAAAAATATTTTTTAGTTGAACCCTTTTTTTTTCCCCTTGTATTAGGAGAGCACATAAGTTGATCAGAAGTTATTAATTTGTGGCTAGTTTTATAATCAGATCGACTTAATTTAATATTTCTTTTTTAATGCAAAGTATATTTTAATTTCCGATTTATTAATAATATAATCATTAGAAATCGAGGAGCACATTAAAAATACATTACACTTGAATTGATAAAATAAAAACATTATATTCAAATTTTAATTATTTCTAAAATTACAAATGTTTCTGACCCATTCTTCTTACACATAATTTGTGTTCCAGCTTTGTTGTGACTGTTAACCAGAAATATTTATTTAATGTAATAATTTTTAATTTATTTTTGTTTGTTTTCATTAAGTTCAATTAATAAAGTATTAATTAACGTTGAAAAATCAAAAGAAATTTATTTTGAAAGTTAAACAGTATATTAGTTAAAAATTATAATTATTTCTGGTTAGATAAGCAATAATTTGAAGGAATTTTTATTTATTTATTTATTTTTAATAGGGATTTCCCCCCTTTTGAGATTGTTTTCACATATGTATCTATAAATAAATAGTCCTTATTGGAAACCTCTCTTCCACTTTTCCCAATCCTGAATATATCATCTACAATCTCCGAGACTAGAGAGAGAGGCCTACTACTGCTCTTGCTCCTCTGTAATGTCCTTTAGGATTATGTGCTGAAGTATCTTGAATATCTGGTCAAATCTTTCTATTCTTCTATCTCTAATTCTTCTACCTTTATAATTTCTTTTATAAAGATAATTTGAATAATCTCCTTGGTTAATCTAATTATGGCTCTTCTCCATACCTATGGCTATGGCTCAAACCTCCATACCATGCTGAGGAGGACGTTCTAAAACATTCTGTACTTTGGAATAAAACATAAATTTATTTATTTATATAGCCGATCCATTTGCTTATGTTCAATTAATTCATCAAAAGAATTTATTCAAATCCCACGATAAATTACAATATTTTCAGAAGTAAAATCAGGTGATATCTGTATTTCCAATTTATATAAATAATTTTTTTTTTCCTAACTTTTCTGTATCAACTTGAAGATATTGCCTTATGTTTTATTCGCTACATAATAATAATTTGCTCATTCTTATTAGATAAAAACAATTTATTTATTAATTACTTAATTAGCTCTGTTGTCCATTTTTGGAGATTTTTTTCTGCAGTCACTTTTTGCATTCCTCAAGTTCTTTGTGAGTTTTCTTTGTTTTAAGTACCATTTTTAATCGGCTCACCCTCTGTGATGTGTCCAAAGAAAAACCACTTCCATTAAAAGGTAAAGTTCATTTTTTCTCTCCTTCAAGATTGGGTAACTTTCGAAAATGAAATCAATTATTAATGGATTCAGTAAATTCTCTTGAATTAATTTCAGCATATTTAAAAAAATTAAAAGGTGCAACAAATAGTGTAGGGCCAACGATATTCAGACAGACTGGATTACGGCTAGCACGCAAGGGGTTCCTTGACATTGTTCTGGTATTCACAATCAAGGTATGCTTCCAACTATGACTCTCCCAGTTTTGCTCACGATGCTGGATTGCAAATAATTTGGAGCCCCCAGAGAATCCAAGCATAATCAGCTTGATAGTGATTTTATAGTTTTAGCAGCCAAGTAAAACCTTACCTAGTTGCATATTATATGCTTATCCTTAATTTATTTTACTGAATGACACTGTACATAAATAATTATAGTCTTGTATAATTCAGTAAAAAATATTGTTCATATTTTTGAAAACTACATTTCTTAAATAAAAACATAAACCGAAATAGGTAATATATCTGAAGTTGACCTGTAAAATGTTTATAGAAGTGAATATAACCTCTCTTCAAATATTTATATGGGCTAATCAAAACAAACTTCTAAAATATTGTAAAGATTTTCCTTTTTTTACAAGCAAAAAAGCAACTATATGTTCCATGCTAGGAATTCCTCGCCTTAGAAATGCGGTTTAAATCGTTGACTGATTTTTTTTTTTTTTACACTCGCGTTTGTCCCATGTATGTTAGCTTATTCATAAAAGGGTTTACAAAGCAAAGGGGCTTAAGCCATAACAACTTTGCCAATTAGAAATTATGTATGTATATAACTAAAATGTTATCATTTCACACCGTATTATCTCTAGATATAAATCAAATATTGTCGTATCTTTCTATGAACTTGCCTAGATTTGCAAACAACATTTTGCACTCACACTTTGTTATTCTATTGGTTTAACGTAACACAATCGATATATGTAGGAGACAAAATCATATAGAGTTATTATATATATATATATATATAAATGCAGTAGGTAATGTGGGAAGTTTTGGTTGCTTACTGTGTTTATGGGTGCTTATTATTGCACCATTACTTCGATAAACATCGGACCAGCTATGCACTATTTTATACCTCATGTTCCCGGTTAATAAATAATTGTAAAGTTATAACTTGTAGAAGAAAGATGATAAAAATAATGAATCTGAAGCTGATTATTATATTATTACTATAACAATATTACATATTAAAATGGATAAATCATCTCCACTTCTCCAGGTCAATAATGATTAAAGAAAAAAAAATGCCAGTATTAATTTTTTTTTTATGTTAAGTTCGATATATTTTAGAAATTTCATTGCAATATAGACAAAATATCCAAGCTGATGAGATCTACACTACCGACTTAGTTACAAAAACGTCCGAAAGATAGTAGCGCTCTCCAGTAGCATTGGTCCAGTTCTATGAACCCTATGTGGGGTTTTATTGGATATTTAGTGGAAATGAAAACAGTGTCTTAAATAAAAATCAGTATTTTCATTAAAGTATTAGAAAAACGAAATTATACTTTTTAAGTATTTATTAAATTAGTAATATAAAACTAATTTGTATGATAGATAAAAAGTTTATATCTCCTTCAACCCCCACTCCCCAAAATCGATTTTCCTAGAATTTTTTGGAACTAAAATTGAAAGGCTTTATATATATATGTAATCATTCAAAATCTTTTTTATGTATAACAAGTTTTCCAAAAACATGTTTCCATTTTCGAGGAAATAGCAGTGAACTCAAAACACATTTAAGACAAGTTACTTTGGGTTAATAGGGGAAGTGAAAAAATCCTAATTCTTGGGTATTTCTATTTATAAAAAAAAATAAAAAGAAATAATTTCAAAAACGGTAATTATTTATGTTATTCTCAAAATGATTTCCTATCCATCCTTGCTGTAAGAGGAACTAATGCATTCATGTTACCTTTTTTTTCATGTGACTTTTCATAGGAAATGTCAATGCTTTCAGTTAAGTTGTATAAAAAAAAGATGGTCGTCTATTCTCTCCCTTTCCCCTTTCTTTCTGCAGAATTTGGATCATATTTTTTGCTGAAGTGCATTTTGTGGGAATGTTCATGGTTTCGAGGTACAAACGAAATTTTAACCAGTTATTAAAACCCTTCAGTGAATTTGTTGTATTCTCTTTATTTGAAAACAAATCAGTTTAAAAAAACTGTTTTTTAACTTATTGTTTTGTTAATTTTTATTGAAAATATTTACACCCAAATTGATGTTAAAGTGAGATAATAATGGTTATTTTCTCTAAACACCTTTACCATAAATCTCATTACCAATAGTCTCATTTTCATTTTAGGTTCCTTTTCACTGTTCCTTTTTAGTACACTTCTACTACTGCCCTAAGAGGGCCTCCCTCACAAATGACAACGGAGCAGGCGGCAATAGGACACAGCTTCCTCTACTAAATATACAATACAACCAATATAAACATAAACAATGTTTATAGTTTGTTGTTAGTAGCATAGTGTTGCCGACATAATGCTGTAACCCCTTGTAGTGCACTCTAACACAAACATATAAGATATTTACTGCATTCCAAGGAATACTCGTAAATACAATTTATTCCACACATATATACAAAACGACTCTGTTTAACGTCATAATAAAAGTTTTTATGTATCCAATCCAAATATTGTATGTTTTTTTTTTTAAAAAAAAAAGGCACTGTAAAAGTGATTGACATTCTGAAAATTAAATATTATTATTATTAGAGGATTAACTAAAAAATAAGTTTAGCAGAAAATGAGTATTATTTTTTTATAAGTATAAAGATATATATGTTTATTAGAAATTTCTAGATTTCCCCAGTGAATTATTTAAAATTTGAGTAGAATAGAGAACGTGAAGCTGCTGGCGTTAGTACAATGAAATGCCGAGAGATAGGGCACACATCTATTAGAAATTTTACGAACTAGTATTAATTAAAGCTCCACTTAAATATTTTTCTCTATCTTTCCTTATTCAGAGCTTTTCTTATTTAGATTTGTAATATAATAATTGTTAAATGAAGCTTATTATTTAATAAATAAAGATATAGTTTAATTTTTACACATAAAATCAAATGGCACACACATATTATGGGCAGATCTTTTTTTACCTTTTTTTTTTTGAGATTTTTACTTTTGGTACGTATTAATATTTGTTTTTATTTTAATATTTAACTATCTGTTGAAAACTGAACTGATAAAAAGGTTAGTAAAATATGCATCAGATCCGCCGGTTTGTTAAATGGATTCAATATTTCCCATATACTGATTCAGTATTTACCCATTACTTTATAATAGTAATATTTTTTGAAATTATAAAATTAAATTATCAAATTATGTGATGCCTGCGTCCTTTTGACCTACAGTAGGACTACACTGGGCTAGAAGATAGATATTGAAAGTGGTGTAAAAAATTATGAAAAGAGTAAATTCATTGCCTCTGTCCAAAATATGATCGCCCCCCCAAAAATCAGTTACTGTAATTAATGCTGTTTAACTGACAAATTAATTGAATATTCGAGTTTCCAGTTTAAATTTAAACTGATTGAGATTTCATAGAATTTCCTTGAAATCAATATTTCTAAAAAAAAAGTTTACAACGAAAGTGGTACATTTTTATATGTGCAATTAACAGGTTCCAATTATGAAAAAAAAGAAAATCTGGTGTGAAACACTCACACAACTTTCTCTTACTCCAGTTCTCAAAATTATAATTGACAAATTTTATAGTTTGTGTACCAAATTTAATGAAAATCGTCGAAAACTGAAAAAAAAACTGTTCAGTAAAAGCGCACTTCCGGTTTACTAATTTCTTGAAACTCGGAATTTTTGGCCATCTATTTATTTCTAATTAATTTTGTTTGGATGATAGAATTGTATAATCAACTATGATAGCACTTTTAGAGAAAACCCCACCCCTCCCCTAAAAGTGCCTTAAATGAATTTTCCTAGAGAAATGTTTTAAATAAAAGTTGTAGATCTTTGTATGTTTAGTTTATATAAGAAGTTTCAAGAAAATCGTCGGAGCCATTTTTGTGAAAAATCGCGAAAAAGTGAAAAAAATCATTTAGTAAAGTGGTAAAGTAAACGCACTTCCGGTATCCGATTTTTTTCAAACTCGGAATTTCAAACAACATATCCAATTCTAATTAAACATTATTTAGATGAGCGAATTGTCCAAATAAACTGAAATAGCACTTTAGATGAAAACCTAACCCACCTCTCCCCCATAACTGCCCTTAAATGAATTTTCCCAGAGAAATGTTTCAAATAAAAGTTGTAGCTCGTTGTATGTGTAGTTGATGTATCAAATTTGAAGAAATTGGTCGGAGTTATTTTTAGATAAACGCAAAAAAGTAAAAGAAACAACTTGTAATGTGATACTTCCGGTTGAGGAATTTTGACAGATAAGGTACAGTGATACTTAAACGGAATATGAAGTTTCAACTTTCTGCGATTTTTCGTTATTGAGCTATGCTGTTCACATACACACATACACACACACACACACAGACCATTTGCTAAAAATCATTTTTTTGGACTCAGGGGACCTCAAACTATCTTTCGGTTGAAATTACGCTCGGATTATCGAAAAAATTTGACACAAGATAAATTCTTCCTGTTACTAGGAGTCAGCAAAGAAAAAAGGTAAACCGTTTTCCAGAAAATCCAACCCCCCCCCAAAAAAAAAACCACTCACAAATCCATTCGTAAAGGGGTATTTACGGTTAAACGACTTTCTTTAAATTTGAAATTCTAACAAAGCTTCCAAGAAGTAGAACTATAAACTGGTATTAATGAACCGCCCCAAAAAATCAGTTTACTCGCAAGTGTTTCAAATAAGTAAAAACCAACAATTCAGCAAAGAGACCATGGACACTCCCGTCAAATCCCCTGTTGATATCTAAAAGGAATAGCCCGCAAGGGGTATCTGTTGCATGCAGTTACTTGGGGAGTAGCGACCCCAAGGGTTACCACGGTTCAGTACTACATGCACTTCGTCAGAACAGTACACAATACACTTAACCTACATACCCTCTACATTTTACAGACAAGGACAAACACAGTACCCAACTAGGTTCTCCGTCCCTAGTTAATTGGCGAAAGTCAAGGAAGAAGGAAGGGATTAGCTTAGTGGTAGCGCGCTGGACTAGCAACGTGGAGGTTCCGGGTTCGAATCCCGCATGCTGCCCTTAGATTTTCTCTTCCTAGGAGCCTCCACAACTCATTGTCCGGTGATGGGCAGTGTTGTCTTTAGCTATACAACACTGCTTGGAGGCCGGCTGTGCATTGGAGAATGCTCGGCGGGCACATTAGATCTATCTGTGCAGTGCAATAATCCCCTCAACAATCTTACATCTAAAAGGAACATGAAGATTGGGCTTCCTATGATTTTCACATCCTCTTATTCCTGGTAAAGAGAAAGTATTACAATTATGATCGTGTCAAAGTTTGGAAATTGAATTTTCACCGGAACTAGATGTTTTGGGATCCTCTAAATAAGAAAATAATGAATTAACAAAAGACGAAATTGAATTTTCACCGGAAATAGATGTTTTGGGATCCCCTAAATAAGAAAATAATGAATTAACAAAAGACGAAATTGAATTTTCACCAGAAATAGATGTTTTGGGATCCCCTAAATACGAAAATAATGAATTAACAAAAGACGAATTGAATTTTCACCGGAAATAGATGTTTTGGGATCTCCTAAATACGAAAATAATGAATTAACAAAAGACGAATTGAATTTTCACCAGAAATAGATGTTTTGGGATCCCCTAAATACGAAAATAATGAATTAACAAAAGACGAAATTGAATTTTCACCAGAAATAGATGTTTTGGGATCCCCTAAATACGAAAATAATGAATTAACAAAAGACGAATTGAATTTTCACCGGAAATAGATGTTTTGGGATCTCCTAAATAAGAAAATAATGAATTAACAAAAGACCTTTAAATCGAAACATCACAGGAAGTTCAAATGTAGTATTCCGTTTAGGTACCACCACCACATCAGACACGAAAGTTTTGGGCAAAACCCTATCAACCGTATCAACCAGAAGTGCGACTTTACTCAATGGTTTTTTTTTCAGTTTTTCACACAATTTTCCCGAAAACTAATCATGTTCTTTAAATTTCGTATACTATCTACTGACATAGATATCTATCACTTTTATTTGTACATTTTCCCAAGAAAAGTCACTTTTGGAGAGATTTCTGGGTATAAGCTTCCTACTAAAGTACTACTTCTGTACAATACAGTGTTCTGCTATCTATATCTTATTATATACATTAGAAATATCGCTAGAATTTCAAATTTGAATAAAATTGGCTAACCGGAAGTGCGATTTTACAGAATAGATTTTAGCATTTTTTTTTTTAAATTTTGTTAAAATTTGTAAATAATTTTTTGTAATTTTATAATCAATGAACCGCCCCCCCAAAAAAATTAGTTTACTCGCAAAAATGTTTCAAATAAATGAAGACAAAAAATTCAGTAAAAATCGCTATGGACACTCCCGTCAAATCCCCTGTTGATACAAAGAGAATGACCTTGTATCTTGTCCTTTAAACTAACTGCACAGATATAAATCGTATCATTTTTACTTTCTCTTACTCCTAGTAAGAGGAAGTATTGTATCGTGTCCAAATTTCGATATCGAGTTTTCACCGAATATCCTTTTGAGATCCCCTGAGTCCAAAAAAGTGGTTTTTGGCGAATGGTTCTCTCTGTGTGTATTCCTATGGGTGTATATATGTATGTATGTATGTGAATAGCATAGCTCAAAGACGAACAATCGTAGAAAGTTCAAACTTGATATTCCGTTTAGGTATCACCATGGTATCCGACAATAGGTCAGCGGCCAAAATTCCTCTACCGGAAGTACCACTTTACAAAATGGTTTTTTAATTTTTTTGCAATTTCTTGAAAATGGCTCCAACTATTTTCTTTAAACTTTATACATCAACTACACATACAAAGATCAACAATTTTTATTTAAAACATTTCTCTGGGAAAATTCATTTAAGGGCACTTTTGGTGGTGGGAGTGGGGTTAGGTTGTCCTCTAAAGTGCTATTTCTGTTTATACTAAACAAGTCTGTCATCTAAATAAGATTAATTAGAATTAAATTTATTGTTGAAATACCGAGTTTAAAAAAAAACGGTTGACCGGAAGTGCATTTTTACTGAAATGTATTTTTCAGTTTTCTGGTATTTTCTCGAAACGGCTTCAACGGTTTTCTTTAAACTAAGAATGTGTACTACACATACAAAGATCTACAACTTTTATTTAAAATACTTTAGTGGGAAAATTCAGTTAAGGGCACTTTTAGAGGAGGGATGGGGTTATGTTTTTCTCTAAAATGCTATCATAATTGATTATACAATTCTACCTCCAAACAAAATTAATTGGAAATAAATAGATGGCCAAAATTCCATGTTTCAGGAAAATTAGTAAAACCGGAAGTGCGCTTTTACTGAACAGTTTTTTTCAGTTTTCAATGAACTCCAACGAATTTCATCAAATTTGGTACACAAACTATAAAAATTTGTCAATTACAATTTTGAAAACTGGAGTTGAAGAGAAAGTTGTGTGAGTGTTTCACATGAGATGTTTATTAGTAAAATTTTTATGAAAAAGTTGTTTTTTTTGGTGATTCTGACAGGATCTGAGATGTTAAAGTTCAAAATGTGTTTGTTTTAATATTATCGTCGTTCCCTACAATGTAATCTCACATTCACTACTTGCCTCGGTTGGTAATTATCCCTTGTCCTCGTACCATCTTTATGTTTATTTTGGGAAATTTAAAGAAAATTTCAAACTGTATTAAGATAAAGTCGTGTGATGTTTCACACCAGATTTTTTTTTGTTTTTCTTTTAATTGTAGTTTATAATTGAAGTGAAATGAAGCGTCAGTTGGGCTGAAGCCCTCCCAGAATGGAATGGAAATGCCTGTTTCGCTTATCAAATAATAACGGCCAAAGGAATAATAGCCGGAGCCGATTTATAACTGTAAAGACTTTGTTCTCCATTGCTGTGTATGTGTGTGAGTGTCTGGGCGCGCCACTAGTGCCGCCACTGCTGCCAAAGTGTGTTGGACAGTGAAAAAGTTGAGAATAGAGTGAGAAAATAAGAAGAGAACGTTTGTTCTCTTTCTTTCGCCTCTCTGCTGCTGCTGCTTACACAATAAGAGTGATGCATTAAAAGAGAGAGTGAGCCCACTTCTTCTTTTACTCTTAGCTTCCATCATTCCCTCTCTTAGATCGCTCACCATGTCTCTCACTACTACCACCCATCCTCTCTTTACTTAGCTGGCCAAAAAGGGAGTACCATCGCCGTTACCGCCACCAGCTAAGAAGATTCATTTATCTTGCAAGTAATTGCCAGCAAAACCTCTTCACTCCCTCTCTCCCCTCCATTCAGCCAACAGCACCACTCTTGGAACGCCGTACGGACCTTAACACTACTTTGAATGCAAAAAATAAAAAAAAAGACAACCATTTGTTTTTTCCTGTGTGTGTGTGTGTGTGTGTGTGTGTGTGTGTGTAGGCTGTAAAAAACAGGCCTTTAAGTACTTTCTTTGGATAGGGGACTTTTAAACTGTTGTTTTTAAGCCCATAATCTCCCTTATATTTTTTTTTTCTTCTCTAAAGTTTGAATATGACTAAAAAAACATCCAGCACTTACAAAAGAAAATAATTTGGCTCATTAAATTTTGAAAATTTTTAAACTTTAAAGAAGAAATATTATTAATATTTTAATAACTTCTAATAATAGCTCATCTCGTTAAGAAATTTTTATTACTTTGATTTATATTTTCTAATTAAACTTCATTTGCTGAGTAAATAAAGAGAGATCCGATATGAAACATTAATCACGACTTTTTTTTGTTGTGATTACAATTTTTTTGTCTTTTACGATTTTTAATGAATCTATGAATGATGAATCGCCCACATCAACGAGCTATACGGAGCCGGGGTCTTTCAAGCGGCTTTGGTGTCTGCGTAAATGATCTGAACCAGCGGTGATTGTGACTCCCTCGCACTTTCATTACTTTATTCTAAAGTAGCATTTCCATAATCTCAATTGATATCGTTCAAACAACTTAATAATATATAAACTGCATTATGTTCGAATAACATTATTCATTTGCCCATAAAATAAAAAAATAAATTTATTACAAGTACTTTCTAGATATTTATGCGTAATAAATAGAAATAACTGACCATAAACTCTAGCCATAATTCAGTGCCTTGTTAATCCTTTCGTTGACCACCTAAAAATAAATAAAAAATATTGTTAAACAAGTAAAGAAAAATTAATTTGCTATAAAATAATATATTATTCATTTATTATTGTGTCATTAAAAAAATAAATAAATAAAAAAACCATGAATGGGCAAACTTGCCCATTAATCGACGGCGATTTTTATTTGGCGGGGGGGGCAAAAGCATGCCACAATTCTTTTGCCGTTTATTCTGACCTACGCTGCCCTAGGTACGCTACCAACTCTAGCTTAGCACTTTTTCTCACGATGCTGTATCAACACCATCTTTGCCCCCACAAGAATTGAACCCTGATAATTGAACTCACACCAAAGGCGAATGCGCTACCTACTAGACCAACTCGTTAGGACAGTTTCATATCAACTCTAACGAAAATTATTTTGACAGAATCTGGTTATATAAATACTGTATCGTTGGTAATGGAGCAAAGGTTTAATTTCATTTCAGTTTTCTTGTGGAAATTATTATTTAAAGGCGTTAAAGGGAACCAATAGCCTGTAAATTTGCCAAAGAAAAAAATGGACTTAGAATGTTTGATTAGCAACCTAATCAAAGTTACATCCCATGCGGAGATCCCCGATTCGCGTCCAGCTATGATACCCTTAGATTTTTCTCTTCCTAGGATTCTCTAAAGCTCACTGTCCGGTAATGGACAGTGTTGTCAGTAACGAGAGAACACTGTCCGGAGGCCGGGAGTCCATTGAGGAGGCTCCAGTGCGTCAATGACTATAGACATTGACATGCGCAAAAAACAGTACAAGATTCCACCATCACTTTAGCAAGTGCAGCATTTCAACCATGCATTATATCCTCTATTTTGGCGAATGGGTTTCAGCCACGACAGCCAATCTCTCACCTAGAAGCTGTGTCTATCAGTAGAAATATGATCTGAACATCTGACTGGCGGATGGTCAGTCACAAATTCATCAGTATCAGTTCGTATCATTAATATCACTATCAAATCCCTGCGCCCATTATGCAAACCACATTTTATTTATATGTCGATTAATATGAGTCCTAGGAATAAAGAAGACAATAATAAAATAAAAATCTAGAGAAAGGAATTTATAATTTGGGTTCAATTTTATTTTTTTATATATAATACTTTTTTGATTCAATAAAAAAATTATTTTTAAAGTTTTTGAGGGAATAGAGAGCAGCATATTATGTCCTAGGCTAACTCGTTGTTTCCTTTTTACTTTCTCTAACTCATAGTGGAGAAGTATTGCGGTCGTGTCAAATTTTCGAAATACATGTTTTGGGATCTTCTGAAAACGGAAAAAAAGTTTTTAGCGAATGGTCTGTGTGTGTGTGTGTGTGTGTGTTTGCGTGTGCCTGTGAACAAAATATTTCAAAAACAAAAAATTACAGGCAAACTTGGCATTTCATTTAGGCACTATCATCACATCTGATGCTGAAGGTTTCAGCCAAATAACATCAACCAGAAGTACGACTTTACTCAATGAATTTTTCCACAGATAACTTCCTGTCCATCTCACGTTGTTACGTCAACGCAATGGCAAGTTTGAACTTTTTGGGATTTTTCGTGTTGTGAACTATGCTATACACACAAAGACCATTTTCTGAAAAACCACTTTTCCGTACTCAGGGGGAACCACAGAACGTATTTCCGGTGAAAAAACTCGTTATCGAAAATTTGACACAATCGCAATACTTGTTCTTACAGCAATAAGAAGAAAATAAAAATTGGGGGGAGCAGTTCATATTTTGTGCTAAAAAGAAAACTGAAACAGGACCGAAGAGGAAGGGGGAACATTGTAAATTACGATAAGAGTTGGCTGATGGAGAAGGTCACCCCTTATCTTAATTATATTACACCACCGGTAAAGTTTAAACTAAAAATCAAGATTTTCTGCTTTGTCAGACAGCATTGTGTGCTTTTTTAATAAATGGAGTCTATTAATAAAGCTCTGTCTGGAAACCGATCACTTTTATCACTTGATTATATAAAATTTATTTTCTCATTATTGATTTTTTATTTGAACCATATAATTGTTTCAATTATTAATTAGCTAATGATATTTTTAATTAGGAAAATAAAATTGAAATAAATAAATAAAAAGTCTAAAAATAGAAATACTACAATAATAATGACCATCAAATAAGAAAGAACGAACGAACGAACAAACAATAAAAACAGGTCACAGTAGACAGTAATTAAAACTAAATGTAGGGTAAAATTTAAATGTTAAGTTATAAATTTAATTGTAAATAAGGATGCGGTTTTTCCTCTTATGTTTTCTAATGTTCAGTCTTGTTAAATAGGCGATGTAGTTAAATAGAAGGGGGGGGGGGGAGTATTGTGTATTTAGTGTCAGGTTTAAGATGAACACAGTGGAAGCGGTGCGGGAAATGGAGGTGGTACTGACTGCTGTCCCCCGCCCCCCCGTGGCGGCCTGGTATCTACACATAGAGAGATAGATTGGGGTGATTACAAACAGATAGCTGGCAGAAAATGGTTGTTTATTTTAACTTCTGATCTATACTATTAAATTGATTATTTTTATTGCTTTCTTGCCTATTTTTAATACGACTAACACTTCTAGATAGTTTAATGGTTTTAATTGTTTTAATTACTCAAAGCTGATCGAACATTAAAAAAAATCTGGTGTGAAATACTCACACTTACTACAGTCAACATATTAATATTTACAAAGTTTCTTCAAATTTATAATATGTTTTACTAAATCTTTATTTATCTTGAATTTTATATCAATAGAAGAATCTAAAATTAATAAAATTGACATTATTGAGGAAATCCTATACTCCCCCACCATACAATAAAATCCTGCTCTGAAAAAGTTTCCAGATAAAAGTGACAGGTCTCTCTGTATTCATAAATAGTGTAACAAATTTAATGAAATCCATCGATGTTTGTATGTATAAATGAATTAACTTCAGTAAAAACGCACTTCCGGTCAATCGATTTTTTTTTCGAACCCTGCCCTTCTTCCATAAAAAAAACACCTTAAATAAATTTTTCGTATAGAAATGTTTCATATAAAAGTTGTAGCTCTTAATATGGGACTGTTGATATATAATGTTTAAAAAAAAAATCGTTTTGAGCCATCTTTCGAGAAAATCACAAAAAAATGAAAAAATCTATCAGTAATATGATGTAGATCGGTTGAGATATTTTGACAGATAACCTAGTGTCCGGAACCCCATGGAATGTCAATTCTGAACTTTTTGCGTTTTTTTTTTGCGTTTTTGAACTATACTATTCACATTCACACTACGGCCATTTTTTTTATTTAAAAAAAATCACTTTTTTTGGATTCAACCACGTGTATTTCCGGTGAAGAAAAATCGATATGGAAAATTTGACACTGTTACAAGACTTTCATTGAACAGCAGTTAGAGATAGTAAAAATTTGGAGTGTGTAATAGGATCCAAAGAGAGGATCCACAGCAGAGAAAGAGAGACAAAGACCACTCTCTCGGACTAGAGTGGGAGAAACTGTATAAATACAGCGACGGAAGATAGATATACAACCGAGTTCACTCGCCAGTCACAACGTGTCATTTACCTTACCCTTCACCACTCAGTCAGTCAGTGTCACTTCTTACATTATAGTGTTCAGCTAGATTTAGTTTGTTCATTCAAACCAAACCATTTCTAACCTTCATCAAACCCATTATAGAGTGAAATACTTCAAAACGCTGAGATTCCAAGTTCAACAAAAAGAAAAAAGAAAAAAATTGATGTGAAACACTCACACGACTATCTCTTATTCCTGTAATAGAATTGTAATATAGAATGCAAATTTTCTTTAATATATGTTGACTGCCATATAAATGATTTCTGGATATAAACTACACATAGAGTTTCATTGAGCCTTGTGTATCTTATAATTTACACGGGAGTTTGAAGATATTACGCTACATGTACGATAAAGAAGCACGTATAGAATAGATTTTAAATGTTTAGACTGATACTAGTGGCGTGGAATAACCACTATGAGTTTAGTACGAAAAATACAAAAATATATAATGAGATATTTATACGGCAATGGCCACAGGAGTTTTTAAAGAAAAAATAATTCTTTGTTGCTTTATCTTCTTCGGAAGCTGCAACATTTATTGTTCAGTAAAGTAGTGAAGAAAATGTGCATAGATTTGTAACAAATAAAAGAAAAAATTTAAATTAAAGAAATATTAACAGAACAGATTGAGCATAAGTTATTAAAACCAAGAAATTAAAACACAGAAGAGACAGTTAATTAAATGAATGATATTAATAATAAGAGAAAATAGAAAATATAAATATGCCTTTAGGAGAGAGGAGGATAGGAGAGGAGTGTACGTTGTGAACGTTGAGATTATGCTTAATCTGTTCTGTTAATATTTCTGTAATTTAAATTTTTCTTTTATTTGTTATAAATCTCGGCATTTTTTCTTCACTACTATTACAGTACAATAATATACCTTTTCTCCAATAAATTTTGCAGAGCTCCTGAAGATGGGCACCAATGGTACCCGAAACGTACAGCAACAAATAATTTCTTTTCTTTAAAAACTCCTCTGGCCACTGCCGTACAAACATCTATATTGTAATTTTATGGCCTGACAATTTGAATACCATTTTAATAAAATATACGAGTATATATTACACAGAAAAAAATATGAACATTGAACAAAAATATTTCTTTCGACTATAAGTTTGGAAAAATAAAAATAAAAAATATATAGGGTAAAGCTAGGAGAGATGACGCGGTAGGAGAGAAGACGCAGGCCTTGCTTCTCTTGTTTGCCACCACGTGGCGTCATGCAGGTTAGTCCAAGAGTAGAGAGATCAGAAGCGAACGTATTGCAAAATTCTTCTGTTATTTTGTATGTTCTTCTGTGTTCTAGGAACATTTATACGCATCAGCGTGTGTTTTCATAACGTGAATTTTCATATTGCTTAGTATATTTTTTTATATACTATATTAATTGCAATTCAAATGAAAGATTTCCAGCTGCCGTTAAAGTTGGACTCGTATAGTGTTTACCAAGTTTCATGTCGATCAGCCATGTTACCTTCACAGAGGATAGGTCTCCTACCTGTGGTGCGTCATCTATCCTACCATAGTAGGAGAAATAGTAGGAGAGATGGCCAAATGTAGTGTATTTGTATTTTGTTTCTGGAATAAATGAAAATGTCTTTATTTTGAAAAATAATATTTTTTTGAAGATAATAGTAGTTTTATAAGAATTACCTCTTTAATATATCTCCTATATTTTGATAAAGGGCATTACTTTGAAATGTGCGTCATCTCTCCTAGCTTTACCCTTATACCTATTATAAATAGAAATATACGTATAATTCAACAAAAAAGATTATTTCATTTTAATACAAACATTATGAGTGTCAAACATGCTAAAAAAAAAAATTATTTCTATCATAACCTTTGCACCTTCCCTGAAACCTGCTTTGTTTTCCTTATAGCTCAGTTTGATGCCCAGTTTTATTTTTTTAACAAACTCTGCTTTTTCGCTTTTAGTATAATTTCTAATACTTGTATTTGTTACGGTATTGTTTTTAAAAGAAAAATGTTTTTGGCTCATAGTGAGTAGGCTTAATTCCGTTACAACATACTCATTATGTAACGAGAAATATATATATGGTGGTGATATAAGAAATGGATCTTCTTACTCACACGGTAGTAAATATGAACAATTATTAAACTATAATTGATATGAATTAGATAATTAAATTAAAAGAAAATGACAACACTACATTTTTAAACTTCAGATTTTATTAAACTGTAATCCAGAAGAGCATACCAATAACATTGATCCAACCTCACAGATTTGTTGAAAAATTTAACGCCAAAAATTCCGCCGAACTATCTCAATCAAATAAGTGTACATATATCTAAAACTATTTAAAGTAAGTAAGTGTGGAGAAAATTTACTATTTCTATAATTGCAGTAAGAGAAAGTAATGTGAGTGTTTCACACTACATTTTTACTTTCTCTTACTCCTAAGTAAGAAGAGGGAGTAATTGTAATCGTGCCAAATTTTCGATATCGAATTTTCACCGGAAATATTCGTTTTGAGGTCCCCTGAGTCGAAAAAAGTGATTTTTAGCAAGTGGCCTCTGTGTGTGTGTGTGTGTGTGTGTGTGTGTATGTAGGTATGTGAACAGCATAGCTTAAAACGAAAAATCGTAGAAAGTTCATACTTGATATTCCGTTTAGGTCTCAACATGGGATTATCTGACGAAATTCCTCAACCGGAAGTACCACTTTACTGAATGTTTTTTTTTATACTTTTTTGGTATATCAACTTGACACACAAACAGCTACAACTTTTCTTCGGGAAAATTGATTTAATGGTACTTTTGGTGGAGGTGTCGGGTTATGGTTTCCACTAAAGTGCTAATTCAGTTTATTATACAATTCTATCATCTAAATAATATTAATTAGAATTAAATATACTGTTGAAATTCCGAGTTTCAGGAAAATTAGTAAACCGGAAGTGTGTTTTTACTGAAGTTTTTTTTTTCAGTTTTTGTGATTTTCTCCCTAAAAACACCGACGAATTTCATTAAATTTTGAAAAGTGGAGTAAGAGAAAGTTGTCTCAGTGTTTCACACTATATTTTTTGTTTTGTTTTTAATTTAAGCTCCAGAATATTTATTGATGAATATTATGCTAATAATGGTAGTCATGACGTAAATATCTGTGTGTACAGTTTCTCTTTCTCTCTCACTTACTCTCTTCCCTTTCTCTCTATTGTTGTGAAGTTATTGTATATACTCTATATATTCTCTGGTGGAGTATATTGCGCGCATTATTGAATTATGATGAAATCATTCTGATAACATAATCTGGTTTGGGAAGCTTTATCCCCATTGGGTATTAATACAATCTGGGATAACTTTAAACCAGTCCCATGATCCACAGCCATAACTCTTTTGTTAAAATTAAAATGTTTTTAATATTTCAATTATTGTTCCATACAGTATTGGTGGAAATATAGCTCTGTTCAAGGCACCGTTATTTTTCTAATTCCTTCACGTTCAAAATTTTTAAATTTTTTTTTATTTTCAGACTATGATTCCGGATGTATTTATTCTATTTTTGAGACTTACTTTCTTTTGCAAAAGAAAGCAATGTCAGGATATTACGGAGATCCTATCCAGCCCGTCGATGCTTCTAGTGCTAGAAAATTCAAGGATTAGCAGAGCCAGATCTCGAACTCAGGATCTCCGCGTTGTAATCAAGCATGTTACTACTAAGTTATCAACATAATCCCACCAAAACTTGACATGTAAAAGAAATAAACCAAAGATGTAACAGCCCATGAAGGGCTAAAATCATCTGATTGACGGGTGAGTTTTATTGGAAAGCCTTTAATAGTTCGTTTTTGCCGTTTTACGCGGTTTCTTTTGTCGGTTAGTTTTGGTATATGCTACTAGATCCGCTGCAATTGTTAACTCCACACTTTTCAAAGCACCCGTCCATGTCACCTGATTTGGGAGTTGGACTATTTCTGGTATTAATGTGGAGGTAGACGTGGTACACTGTGGGAAGATTTTCGAGGGTAGGCGGAGCTATGTGTGGGATATTAGTAATTTATTGTATGACTGTGGTGGCATGAATGACTTAGATTGGGAAGTTATCGAGTTTTTAGCGGACCTATCAGGAATACCGAGTACTGAGAGGTCAATTAGGATAGGAATTTTTTCTGCATTCGTCAAGTATGAATGTAGTTATGGTGTGAATGAGTATGAATGCGATACTGTTTGTTAGCTTGTTTTGCTATGTATAATTTATGGAAGATACCTTGTTGTGCCCTTCCCTCTTATATTCTTGTTTGGGAATCATTCTTGTTTCGGGATCATTAGGAATGAAGTATAATCATTGGGCTGTTATGACGAGAGCTCGGGAACGAGGCCCATACGGTGTGCATGTAAATAAATAAATAAATAAAAAAATTAATGTGGATGTTGAGATTCTTATATCCAGGAGTGGATTATTCTAATCTTTAAATAGAGATCGTGTCAAAGGAATGAAAATAAATTTATTTAAAATTAAATTTTCCAATTTCGTGATATACCTTCTTCAGTTTAAGACCATTTTGCCAAAGTTTAAGACCATTTCAACAACTGGTGGCATGAACTAAATCTAAAAACTAGCTGAAGATGATCACATTAGGTCGAAACAACACATCCAGTTTAGTGAATACTTTCCCCTTGTGTGAATGAATAGTATGAATGAATCATTAGCATGAATGTATTTATTTGCGAAAATGTATTTATAAGCGTGAATGTATTTTATTGGTCTGAATGTATTTATTGGCGAGAAAGTATTTATTAGGATGAATGTTTTTCTTTTAGTAGTTTGAATGTATTTATTGGCGAGAATGTTAGCATGAATGCTTAGAGTAGGTTTTCTTTTATCAGGGGTTGTTAGAAAATTTATAAAAGTATTTCAACCCCATAGCTTTAAGTTAAACTTAATTGAACATTTTAAGATGTGCAGGAACATTAGTTTTAAGTACTGCACATCCAAGTTGTACAGTAAATAGCCTCTTCCACGTTATTAGTGTATTACAATTAATTGTTAATTAAAGATAGCAATTTAATTATTTTGTAAATATTACTCTTAATAAACACCTTTATTATATATAGCTTAATGAATAAATAGTAATTTTGTTACATTAGAGTCGACCCCAGTTATTAATAAAATAAGGGATGGCACAAACAATAATCCCACACTCTCCCTCGTCGACTAGATCGATGATATAAGAGGGGATGTGTGGGTAGATCCTCGAATACCTGTGGCTCCACCCTGCCTTGCTGAGCAAGGTGTTGTGTGTGGAAGCCACACAGGTTAACCTGTGCCATCCCAGCTCGAGTGGCCATAGAACGAGAAAGCTTAAACGAGTGGAGGCGCTAATGACCATGGCAGTCGATGCGCCGGGAAAAAAAAAAAACAAAAAAAAACAAGAAGTATTCACTATCCACCATCCCTGATTATAGGTATTACTTTATTTTATACTTTTTCTTAGTCCCTAAGTAAGAGGAACTATTGTGATCGTGTCAAATTTTTGAAATTCAGTTTTTACCGGAAATACGTGCCCTAAGTATGAAAAAATTATTTTTAGTGCATGGTCTGTGTGTGCGTGTGTAGGCGCATATCTCTCTCTCTCTCATTGTCTCTCTCTCTCACTGTCTCTCTCTTTCTCACTGTCTCTCTCTGAACAAAATATCTCAATAACGAAAAATCGCAGGAAGCTCAAACTTAGTACTCCTTACTAACACCACCACATCTGTCACAAAAGTTTCAGACAAAATCCATCAAACGGAAATGCAATTTTACGAATATTTTATTTTTTTTCTAGTTTTTCAGCGATTTTCTCGGAAACTACTAGTAACGATTTCCTTTAAACTTGGAATACTAACTGCACAGATAAAAAAATATCATTTTTATTTGAATTTTTTTTTTTTTTTAAGAAACTTATTTTAGAGTGTTTTTGGAGGGTATGTAGCGTTAGTTTAAACTGATGCTACATAGTCTTCTGACAGAGGGGGCCCACAGTGTCCAGTCAGGCTTGTATAATTAATCTCTATTACCTTTTTTTTATGGCTAGCTCTTTTTAAACGTTTCTAAACGTTGCAATTATTAAGAAAAATTTTTTCATTAAATTTATCAATTGAAATAAGAGAAAATTATATGAGTGTTCCTACCAAGGATTTTTGATTATTATTATTTATTTATTTATTTATTTATTTATTTTACGACATCGTAGTCATTAGCGCTTTAGCAATATTAATACTTAGCGATCTTGGATGGCACCAAGTTTCTCGTTACGTCCTTCACAACTTCTCTAGGAAGTTGGAGGAGCCCGATGTTGATTGGTCCCTCGCCATTCTTGAACACAAGTATTATTGTTATTATTATCTGTACATACAAAGGTCATTCAATAAGTAACGAGACAAATCGCTGTATCTCATAAACGGTTTGCTTAATCAATTCAAAAGTTTCAGTGCGTCAAGTTGACGTCCTTGACTTAGTTAATCATCAGCTGTTCGAGAGTATTTGGTAAGCATAACC
>JAAEAF010004989.1:0-58917 GCA_011037195.1 Triatoma infestans | reverse complement strand
GTACGTCTTCGAGGGTAGCGTACACGTGCTGGTCTATGAAGTTCAGTAACTACAGCCTTTTTGGAAGACATTACCCTTGTTATTAAGCACCTTATCCTTTACAAAAATTTTTACATCTGATAATTATTTCTAAATCCAAGTATTATATTTATTCTTAACACTTGGAAACTTAATCAAAAACTGTTTTTAGCTGATAGGCTGTTAAAGGAGTATTCGGATTGAATGCATTCAGCCTATTTATTATTGTTTCAAATAGGCGTTGCACATATTTCTGAGTCACTAATTTTCTTGCCTCATCATAAGTTTCTAATAGGTACTTTTTGGTTACAAAATCTTCGTTCAGATAGTTTTGAAGGTATAATTTGGTTGGTAAATCTAATTTATCTATATAATTTTCCATGTATGTTTTAGTAATTAGGTCATTTTTACCTGAAGCATTTAAGTCAGTTACATATTTTTCCAGCTATCTCTTATTGACAGCATCAAGATCCCTCAAAGGATCACTCACCCCTATTAAGCGTTTATTTTCAAAGTCGATATAATCACCATCTTCATCGTCACTTGCATGAAATACTTTCTTGATTTGGGGTAATGATCTACCAAATTTGTCGACAGACATGTTATTTGGCGCTGTGTTAAGCTAGCACTGAACAATTATTACAAAATTTTACCAGTTTAATAAATAATATCAGCCTCTCTCAGCTCTTCAATTATAGAGTGAATTTCCTTTTCATGCCCTGTATGACCTGCACTAGCTGAGGCGTATAGCAACCGAAGTCGTTCAACCAGTTCGTTTGGGTCATCCCAGTATTCATAAATACTTTGACCTTCCCACATGCCTTTACCAATTGTTTCCCTCGATCTTAGCGGGTATTTACCAGGTCTTGTTGCAATCAAAGTCAGAGGTGTTTGTCTGTTTGAAGCAGTTTCGTGTGGAGTATACCTAGTTTGTATTGAAATTTGTTCCGGTGATTTGGAGGGGGGACTGAAAAGAGGAGCGATGATATTTCTGTATTTCCATCCTCTGCTGGAACTAATTCCTTTTTCTTCACTAAACTGTCGCTTATGCGCATTACTTCTAATTAAAATGTCTTTATAACTGTCTAAATCATTTTCTGAATATTGTGTCGGTTGTTTTAAAAATAACAATTGTAACAAACCTGGTGTACCTTCATACCATTTTCCATTTACATTAATATCATCACCATCTATGGTTACCTGAGCATTTCCAATGGTCATCCCACCTTTTGATAGGATTCTAATTCCATATCTATCATCAAAATCTCTAGGATCGGCACTTATTATTTTCAATAAATATGGTTCTATTAAAGAGCCAATATCTTCTTCCCCCCTTAAAGTTTTCTCCAATTCCTGTTTATCAATTTTTCTTATGTACTCTAAAGGAGTGATCTCTTCTACATCCTCAAACGTTTCTTCTTGTTTTATTGGAATAGTATACCTTTTCAGTTGCACAGGAGTAGAAGCTTTAATTGGTGAGTGTAAAGGTTCTTTAATTAGAGATTCTGTTTCTGTTGAAGCATCTTTAGTAGAAGCTTTAATCGGTGATTCCATTGCAGTTGAAGTATCTTTAGTAGAAGCTTTAATCGGTGAGTCCGTTGCAGTTGAAGCATCTTTTTTCAATTTCAAGGGCACATAATCTTCCATTAACGGGGCATCTTGTTTGCCCCCTTTTTTCCGCTGAACCAGCTCTTGCAGTGGCTCCGTAATGGGTTTCAAACTCCTTTCTAGTTCTTCTTGAGATGATTGAAGACCTCGCTTCATACTTTTGAATTTACTGCGTAATGATTTAGAAGTTTCAATAAGTTGTCTAGTAACTTTGGGATCCATGACGGAATGAGAAATCTATTCTGCTACCAGCCTATATATAGATAAATGTATCCAACCCCTTCCGAAACTTACCCTTGTTAAAATCTCTTGTTTTATCCAGAGTTATAAATCCATGCGGCTCCTTCCAGCATATATTGCACATCTGTTTAAACTTCTCAAATGATACACTGGGGGAACTTACATGATCACTATAAACATGTTTTAAATTTAGGTCATCCTGTTTGAACAATATGATAAAGTTAGCATTGTCACGAATAAGGTGTTTAGGGATCCTAGCATAACTTTGGCAAAGATAAAAGCAGTCAATGTCCTTGTGGCGTCCCATACTGAAATATTTCCTGATATTTTCCTGCTCATCCATTGAAATATCATCAAAAACTATGACAGAGTTTGGTTCTGCCATATCAGGAGTGATTATTTGTTGAGTAGTATTAATTGTAAGGAATCCTATCTCTGGAACTAGTTTAAAAATCTCTTCTAAATATAAATATTTCTCTTGTTGAAGCGACTGACTGCAAAGATATACATGTGCGAATTTTAGTCCATTTGGTTGTAAAAGCAAACAAGCCATAAGATTGGTTTTACCAGAACCTGAAGTTCCACAAATAAGTGCTCGAATATTATCCGGTAGTAGTACACCATGTCGATTTATTTTCATATGTTCGTCTATCGAATTATTCAACAGATTGCAGATAGGTAAACTTTCACTTTGCTTCTCTAAACGCATAATTTATCAATTGGATGTGACACTATATATATAGTTGCTGGTCTCACTAATGTCATCATAATGAGAAGCAAAACTATCGGAAGAGGTCTTATAAATTCAGCGATTAACAAACTCCCTTTTGAAGTGCACATACCTGGTTACAGATTTTGCGGTCCCGGAACTAAACTACAAGAAAGATTAAAACGAGGAGATAGAGGTATTAATCCTTTGGACGAAGCCTGTCGGGAACACGACATTGCATACTCTCAACATAAGGATCTAGAATCAAGACATAAGGCTGACCTTATACTCGCCGATAAAGCTTGGCAAAGAACAAAGGCACGTGACGCCTCTTTTGGTGAGAAAGCGTCAGCCTGGGCAGTCACAAACGCCATGAAAGCTAAAGTAAAATTAGGTGGTGGGGTGAAAAAAGTAAAAACTATTAAAGATGTTATAAAAGCAGCACGTGTAAATTCACCTTTGTCGATTAGTGATGCGTCAAAGAAAGCTCTAAAGAAGGCAAAGAGGTATTTAAAAAAGTCAAAACCATCAAAAATACCCAGAGTTTTACCTGTTCCAAGAACTGGCGGAATTCTTCCGTTTCTAGTACCCTTATTTGCAGGTCTATCTGCACTAGGAAGTTTAGCTGGTGGGGCATCAGCGATAGCAAAGGCAGTAAAGGATACACAGGTGGCGAGGGATCGTTTGGAAGAAGATAGAAGACATAATAGAAAATTAGAAGAGCAACAGATTGGCAAAGGGGTTTACCTTAAACCGTATAAGAAAGGGTATGGTCTTTATATAAGAAAAAACGAATGACTACTTCCTAACAGAGCGCTCACAAACATTGAATTAATGAAATACGCTAAAAATATCCCACATTTTAGAGGTGTATATATGCGTGATGCATTGCCAAAATTTCCTAAAACTGATGAATGTGCTATTGTAAATTTAGATTCAGCGTACAATCCTGGAACTCATTGGGTGGCATATATTAAGAAAGGTAACCAAGTTATATATTTTGATCCATTTGGGAATCTCAGACCACCATTAGAAATGCTACATTATTTTAACAAAAGTGAAGTTATATATAATCGTGAGAGGTATCAAGATTGGAATACTCCTTATTGTGGACATTTATGTTTAGAATTTCTCTATAATTATGCATAACAAAGTTAACAGATGTTAGTCATGTCTTATACTTTTACCTTAACAGGTACATCTAGCGTCCTTAGCGCTAATATATTTCCACCAATTAGTTTATTAGATGGAGGTGACTATAACATTGGCTTGCTTAGCTTCCAATCTTATAACTCGATACCAAACATAGTTGAAAATGTAAACAATAAATTTCATTATGGTGACAAAGTGATTACTATTCCTACTGGGAACTATGAGGTTGAAGCTATAGCGGATTACCTAAAAAGACACATGCAGTCACCTCATTCAATTAAAATGAAAGGTAATGTTAACACTTTAAAGGTCGAATTCAAGTGTACCCAACCTGTTAATTTCAACAAAGAACATTCAATTGGTCCTTTGCTGGGATTTACTCATCATAAAGTACTGGATGCAAACGTTACTCATAAATCAGATGAAATTGTGAAAATTCACGGTGTAAATACAATTGCTATAAACTGTAATATAGCTGCAGGATCATACAGAAATGGTAAACCTGGGCACACAATATATGAGTTTTCCCCCACAGTTCCTCCAGGGTATAAACTGGTACATGAACCTACACCAGTCATTTATTTTCCAGTCATTGGAGAGAGAATTGACAATATTACACTAACTCTTACAGACCAAGACAATAATTTGGTGAACTTTCGTGAAGAAGTAATTACTATTCGACTACACCTGAAGAAAAATGGGTATTGATTTTCAAGGATTTAAACCAGCCAGTATTCATCGTTTACCCCGCAGAGTGTTAACACCTTTAAACGTCTACTTTCTCCAGCAAATAGGACTTTTAGTTAAACCACGATGGAAGAAATACTAAATGTAAATGAAGGGGTGTCTTTTGAAGAGAGGATAACCAACTATGAGTATCATACACATCAGCCATATACACAATCGTTGAATAATTCTGACGAGATCATTATTTCAGTGCAACAACAGGATATTTTCACAGTTCCGTCAAAGAGTTTTCTCTACATTCAAGGACAAGTAGAGAAAGATGAAACTAAACCAGATATAAGTGTGAGATTAGTGAGGAATGCTTTCATGTATCTCTTTGATGAAATCAAATATCAATTAAATGGAGTTTTAGTTGACCATGTCCGTAATCCAGGTATTGTCAGCACTCTTAAAGGATATGTTTCTTTTAACAGTGATAAAGTTAAAGCATTAGAAATAGCTGGTTGGAGCCCTCCTAATACAGATATCAAGCTTATTGATGATGGTGGTAATTTTGACTGCTGCATTCCATTGGACACAGTTATGGGCTTCTTTGAAGATTATAACAGAATAATTCTACAAGGGAAACATGAACTAATATTGCACAGAAGTAGAAGTGATAATGATTCCATATTTGGTACTGATGCAACAGTTAAAGCTCCTATTAAACTTAAATCAGTGCACTGGAGGATTCCATACGTAAAAGTGTCTGATCAACAAAAGCTCAAGTTTCTGAATGTTATCAACAAAGGGAAGACCATACACATGGCATTTAGATCATGGGATCTAATCGAGTATCCAACACTGCCTGCTACCACTAAGCATACGTGGACATTGAAAACCACGACAAATGTGGAGAAACCTCGCTATGTGATTATAGCATTTCAAACCAACAGAAAGGATAACATACTAGCAGATCCAACAATTTTCGATCAAAATAACATTACTAATGTTAAACTACATCTAAATTCAGAGATTTATCCATATGACGATTTAAATGTAAATTTTTCCAAGAATTATTTCAGTTTTTTGTATTACATGTATCAAAATTTTCAACACAGTTACTATGGGAAAGCAAACCAACCTCTCATGTCTAAAAATCACTTTAGAGATTATGCACCGATTATTGTAATTGACTGTTCCCGTCAGTCGGAAGCAATTAGATCATCTTCTGTAGACATCAGGTTAGAGATGGAATGTACTGAAGCTTTCAAGGCCAATACCACTGCATATGCTTTAATTTTACATGATAGCCTCGTGGAATATAATCCGTTATCAGGCATGGTTAGAAGAATGTAATTTGTTATAATAAGGGGAGGGATGAGTTTGATATAAAGTGAGGCACAACAAAGAAGAACTCGTAGTCAGTCAATATGTGCGCTGCAGTAATAGATGTGCAAGGTTATCAAAGCTGCGAGCATGGATTCATCGTTAAGGAGCTGGCTATTGTCAACTTGACTGGTCTGGAGAAGCAATGGTTATTCAAACCCCCATCCTATGGAAATCCATACTCACCTCCCAATAGATGGGGATATAGAAATCTTCATGGAATCGGATGGGAAATTGGAAATTCTGACTATTCTGAACTTGATGATATTTTAAGGAATGAGACAAAGAACTATGCCTACCTATTTGCAAAAAGTGATGAAAAGTGTAAATTCCTAGAAGATATTATTGCAAAAACGTATTCAACCTTCAGGATTTTGGCTGTCCAAGCCTAAAACAATTATGTCCATATCATCACTTTTCTAAATGCGACTATCACGGTGAAACAAAGTATAACTGTGCTCTACAGTTCGGGAAAATATTAGTTTCTTGGCTTTTGAACAACTATCCAAAGGTAGATTTTACCAATTCTGGTGTTAGGGGAGAATACTTTCAGAGGCTGGAAAACAACTCTAAGTCCTGAATTACTAGCCTTTAATGGATTTATCAAGATCAGAAACAATAGTGTTCAGTGTGTGTATTGTGGACTGCAACTTTCAGAAAAGACACTTAAAGAATGTCCTTGTAAATTACATATTTTAAATAATAAAAACTGTATGTGGTTTCAAAAACATGGAATTAAATAATTTTTTTATAATTTTTTGTTGTTTCTTCTTTAACCTTATTTTATTAGTTTTGAAGTTTTACTTATATATTTAAGTAAATGAAAATAGAAACAGAAATAAATTAAATTTTTGTAACAATTATTGAAGAAAAAAAATAAAACTTTTTTAAAAAGCAATGGAAAATAACCTCTGGCGAGTAACATTATAGACGGCTTCAACAATGTAAAAAGAATGACATATGCATTTTATAATGCATTGTCTAGCTAAAGCGTATTTCTAGGCGTCTAACCTTGACAGTTATTTTACAAAAAATTAATAAGACACTAATAATTCATTAGATATTAATATACATTATGCACTTGCAAAGACACTAATAATTCATAAGATATTAATATACATTATGCACTTGCATAGTATACATTAATTTGTTTGGGTCAAAGACTGCTTTGAGCAATTATTTTAAAAAAAAGAGTCTAAACTCTGTATAAAAGGAACTCCAATTTTATCAAGTTCATCATTTGATCATCAATTGTAGCAGCAGCTGACCCCGCAGTGAGTACCTATACTTTATTTTGTATGTATTTCTATAATTTTTTAGTAAAAGATAAGTAATTTTTTATAAATTTTAAGTATTTTTGATTTTTTTATTCAGATGTCCGATTTGAAGAACAAACTGAATAACATCAACATTGAAGTTAAGTCTATTAAAGACTTAAACATTAATGAAAAGTACACAGTTATAAATTTTAGAAAATCAAAAACTAGATTTGGTGACACAGTAATAGCAACTTTGCAACACTTAGGCGGGGTACAGATGAACTGCTTTCTCCCACGTACCTATTTAAGTATACTTACGGATGAAAGTATATCCACTTATGAGCCAGGCTCATTACAACTAGTTTACGAAGGGTTAAACCCCAATAATTCATTTAAAGTAAAATTTGTTTAAAATGCACTTTTTATTCTTTTAAATGCACATTAAAAGAAATAATTTTACAAAATTTCAACTAGAATCAAACTAAAGTTAAACCACTTAACATCAGTTTCAATAATTTAGAATCATGTTTAATATCTGTAAAAAATGTTCAAAAAATTTTACAAATCTAAAAGAAAAACAGAATCACGAAAAACAATGTGAACAGGAATGTGAAGGACTTTGTGTAAAATGTGGCCATCTGTTCAATAACTATTACAATTTGATTCGCCACGAAACATATTGTATGCTGGAACCTCAACCAAAGAAAACAAAAATTGAACCTAAGAGAGCAACCCTTTTAGCACAACCTGATGATGGTAAAGGTATTTTGGCATATGAAACAGGATTTTCTAACAGATTAAAATCATTTTTTATACGTTCCATTCAAAACTTTGATCTACCTTCGTTTCTTCAATCAATTAAGGATAAAATTATTATCTGCTTAACAGAATCAATTCAGGAACATAACAGTATTAAATTTAATCTTTTTGTTGAGTGTAAACTATATAATCAGTTGGGAGAAGAATTAGAAACAGTAGTTAAGACTAAAAATATAATAGCGGTTCAAGAAACAAATTTAGAACATGTATTGAACAAAGCTTTTTTTAAGTTACAAGAAGAATTGGAGGAGACGCAACTAAAGAAAAGTAATTGGTCTTTATTTGGTGTTGATGGAGTCCGTTTAAAAATTAATAAATATAACCCACTGAGAAGTAACACATACTTACCTTTACCTGCTAGTATATCTCGTAAAGGTGCCTGTATCAATGTGAAAAATAATGATACCAAATGCTTTCAGTATGCAATTTTAGCTAAACAGGCCCAAAAAAACGCCCACCGACTTAGCAAGTACACGCCTGATGTTTTGCAGAAATATGATTTTTCGGACATTACATTTCCCACGCCTTTACATGAAATACATAAATTTGAAAAACGGAATAATATATCGATCAACGTTTTTGGTATAGATGAAAAACAGAACATAGATCCGTTGAAAATTTGTAAAAAAGAATTGACCGATCATCGCGATTTGTTATTAATTAACCAAGACAGTTTACAGCATTATGTGTACATTCAAAATTTTAATCGGCTAATTCACAGTCAACTTACTAAAAGTACAAGCAAAATAATTACCTGCAAACGATGTTTTACACATTACTACATAAAAAATGACGGCAAAGAAAGACTAGAAAAACATTTACTTCTTTGTAAACAACAATAAACCAGCTAGAATAGAGCTGCCAATTGATAAACCTTTTATAAAATTTGAAAATGTAGAACGTAAATTAAGAATACCTTTTGTAATATACTCAGATTTTGAGTCAATTTTAACGCCGATTCCAGAAGAATTACAACAAAATGTTAATAAAAAAACTATTCCATTCCAAAAGCATGAAGCAATGAGCTTTTGTTTGTACGTTAAGTCAACAGAAAACGTTTCTGACATATCTTCAAAAATACCTAAACAACCATATTTATATCGCGGACTAAATGCCCCAGCTCAGTTTATGCAATGTATTAAAATGATAGCCGAGGAGGTTTCCAAAATATATCAAATCAATAAGGAAATGACACCTCTTACTTTAGAAGAGCAAAGAATATTCGAAACTGCTAAAGAGTGCTTTATGTGTGGTAAAACATTTGACATTAATGAGAGGGATATCAAGTGCACGATCACTGTCACATTACAGGTAAATTTAGAGGTGCCGCTCACAGCTCATGTAATTTAAGATATAGTAATCCGACATTTCTACCTGTTTTTTTCCATAACTTAAGTGGTTACGATAGCCATTACATAATTAAAGAACTTGGATATGATACTAACAAAATTAATGTTATTCCGAACACTGAAGAAAAGTACATTTCGTTTTCAAAACAAATAAACAGTAATATTACAGTTAGATTCCTTGATACTTATAGATTTATGCCTGAAAGCCTGGATAAGTTAATAAAAAATTTGCCAAATTAAAGTGGTGAAGAAATTTTATAACGATGAAGAAGTTAGGCTTTTCACAAGAAAAGGAGTGTTTCCTTATGATTATGTAACGTCTTTTGAAAAATTAGAAGTTACTGCTTTACCACGCATAGAAGAATTTCACAATCAACTTACAGGTTCTAACATAACAGCAGCAGATTATGAACACGCTTGCCAAGGTTGGTCAGTCTTCAAATGTAATAATTTAGGAGAATACAGCGATCATTACTTAAAAACGGACGTACTTTTCTTATCAGACATTTTTGAAAATTTCCGAGATATTACTTTAAAAACACATTTCCTTGATCCTGCACATTATTATACTTTACCAGGACTCTCATGGGACGCAATGCTTCAGTTTACTGGCGTTTGTTTAGAACTACTTTTGGACTATGAGCAGATAATGTTTATAGAAAATGGAATTAGAGGAGGTATATGCAAGGTATCTCACCGTCATTGTAAGGCAAACAATAAATACATGGATGAGTACGATCCAAATTTAGATTCAACGTTCATTTCATATCAAGATTGTAATAACTTGTACGGATTTTCCATGATCAAACCTTTACCCCTTGCTGAATTTACTTGGATACCCCCAGAAGAAATATGTATAGATGAGTTAGAAGAGAATTCGGATTATGGATATATTCTAGATGTAGACTTAGATTACCCCCAGAAATTGCACGCAATTCATAACGATCTACCTTTCTTGCCTGAAATTATAAAAGTAAACAATCAAAAAAAGTTAATTCCTCATTTAAATAATAGAAAAAATTACATAGTTCACTATATAACTTTAAAACAAGCATTAAGACATGGGATAGTAATGAAAAAGATAAATAGAGTATTAAAATTTCGACAGTCTAACTTTTTAAAGCCATACATAGAACATAACACTAAACTTCGAGTAGCCGCCTCCAACAATTTTGAAAAAGATTTGTATAAATTATAAAACAATTCAGTGTACGGAAAAACTATGGAAAACATTAGAAATAGGAAGAATATAGAATTGGTTTGTAATAGCAAAAGGTTGGAAAAGTTAATATCAAAACCATCATTTATAGATCGTACAATTTATGGAGAAAATTTAGCAGCAGTACATATGTTAAAATCAGTTATAAAATTTAATAAAACAATATATATCGGAATGAGTATTTTAGATTTATCTAAAACTATTATGTACGAATATCACTATGAAGTTATGCGTCCTAAGTATGGCCTGGAAAAATTGACTCTTGCTTACATGGACACTGACTCATTTATATATCTTATTAAGACTGACGATTTTTTTCAAGACATGTTAAACATGTTAGATTTTATGGATACTTCGGATTTTCCACCTAATCACCCATGTTATTCCAGCAAAAATAAAAAGAAACTAGGGAAATTTAAAGATGAAGCATGTGGGAAAATAATTTCAGAATTTGTCGGTTTAAGAGCAAAAATGTACGCAATTTGTTTTGACGAAAAATCAAATACTGCTAATATATTAAAAGCTAAAGGCATCCAAACACCTGCGTTAAAGAAATTCATTGAATATAAAGATTATTTAAAAACGTTACAAACCAAAACTGTTATGAGAACACAGGTTAAAAACATAAAATCAATTAAACATGATTTGTATACTGTAAAAATAAACAAAATAAGCTTATCTCCTTTTGACGATAAGCGCATAATTGATGATAGTGGAATCACTACTAAGGAAATAGGATATAGAAATTAATTTTATTAATTTTTTAAATTAATTAATATTATAATAACATAATTTTTTGATTTTGTTAGATGACTTTCTTAAAAAGTGATGAAATTGTAAATGAAGAACATTTTCAAGTAAATATAATTGAAAGAATTTGTTTTCAGCCATTAAATGATTCATTAATAATTGTTAAACAAAATTTAAAAATATTTGACAATCGCCATATAGCATGTTTTGCTACAGAAAAAAATACAAAAGAATACCATATTTTTGTAAATATGAAAAAATTCTACTCTAAATCATTCATAAATGATATATTAGTAGTAAATGATTTAAAAAATCATAAATGTATCAAAAGAAAACAAGTAAATAACATTCCATATTTATCGTTTATTAAAAACTCAACTGTTATTGTGTTTATATTTAAATCTAAAGGTGCAAACACTTTAAATAGTCGAAGTTATTCGGCCTTGCATCTATATGAAAGCAAACAAATTCATGTTATAATTAAAAATAATTGTATTATACCATGTGTACGTCTTTATAAAACCAAAGAAACATTTTCATTGAAACTGTATACCCTTCACACCATAATTAATAATATTGTCTAGTTATTTAATTCTGTGTCTTTTAATGTGCAAAAAGTTTGTATAAAACAATATTGTAATTCTGTGTACTTTTAAATTGTCATTTAAGTATACATATGTATTTTTATTTAACCTTATCCCCTTATTGATTTGAATGGAAAGAAAAGACTTGCCATGATGCAAAAGTACTACGGAAGAAAGATACAGGGATCATGTTTGAGCATGTTGTACTATCCCCTCTCCTATTATCCTCCTGTTCTAATAGGAACTTGTTATGCACAGATGTACTTCGAAAATTATCTAATTTTCCTCCTCTTCTGTAAACAAGTTGCTCAAGTCATAATGAATTTGGTAAGATATCCAATCTATTGTGTCACACACACACGAATCTGGACACATTTCAGCATTAGGAGCAGATCACACACAATTATTACAGTGCCCATTAGCAGCTTTTGAGAAAATCTTCTAGACAAGTCCTCTAATCGATTCAAGTTTCTATATAAACCCATATATGTCATTGCTAAATCTGTATCAGATAAAGTAATGTACGGAAACGTAGCCATAAACTTTTTATATTTACATTGTGTATTACTCATTTTTAATCTTATATTAATTATAGGAAGAGGGAGGGAGCGGGAGACAGGTTGAATAATTGACAATGAGGGGGGGGGGGGAAAGAGAGAATGACTCAACAACAAAAAGTTTGGCATATTTTATTGCAGCAGACATTAAGATGCAGTTCTAAATGCTGCTGACCTTGAATAAAAAAAAAATATATACACCTCACTCTATCCATCAGCACACATAGGAGCAGCTGAGGAAGGGGGGTTTGTGGTGGGGGTTAAAAACTGTGATTTTGCCGGCCGACGAAGTGGGCCGGGGGGGGTGGAAAAGTGTTCTGGAACATACAAATACACTCTACTATGGTGTAAGGGTTGTGAGGAGATGTTGGTTGTTGCTTGATGAGTGATAAATAACACCTTAATATGGTTAAGATATATAATTGATATATATGTATATGACTGACTGCCAAGGACTTTACACTGTAGAGTTTAGAACTGAACCGAACTGAACTGACAGACTGACGTGGCTAAAATGATATGTACGGAGTGATTAAACTGATGTGTAAATCAACAGAATGGATGTGTAAATCTGAATTTAACCCAATGATTCTCTGACTGTCCATCTCTTATATATATATATACACTGGCCGTGCCTCTCCTCTCTGTGCGAGAGGGACTGTTTCTCTCCGCTAGAGTGGATGAGTGGTGGGGGTTTCACCAAAACCCCTACAATGGCACTGCTACAGTGAAATTACTGTTTTTTTGTTATGTTGGCACACTTGTTGCAAAAGTAAATACCAAATGTGAATTTGATCATACAAATAGTTTGTTTTACATGGCTGTTTAAGGTAAGTGTGTTATGTGTTTTGGACGAAATTAATAAACTTGAATACCGTTCCGTTATTATATTCTTCTTTTTGGATGGTTTAAACGCCTATAGAAATTCATCCAAAGTTGGTGAAAGTGTGTATAAGGAGTCTGTACCTTCGTTATCAACAGTAAAAAAAGTGGACAGCTGAGACTAAACGTGGTCATACAACGATTGAAGATGATCCACGTGAAGGACAACCAAAAACTGCAACTACCAAAGAAAATATCGAGAAGATATGACACAATATGGTTCTAAATGAACGACGATTAAAGGTGTATGAGATAGCTAAGGCATCTCAGAAGAAAGGGTACGCCACACTTTACACGAAGAACTCAGTAAAGCTTTGGGCAATATGGGGTGCCGCATTTATTAAATGCTGATCATAAACAAATGAGGAATCGAGTTTTTCAGCAATATTTGTTCCGTTTTAAGAAAAATCCGACCGATTTTCTGCGCTGATTTGTTGCGATGGATGAAACGTGGGTTTACCACTTTACACCTGAATCAAAAAAACAGTCCAAGCTGTGGGTAGAAGCCGGTGGCTCTGCACCGGCTGGAAAGGTTATGGCTAGTGTTTTTTTGGGATTCAAAAGGGATTCTTTTAATTGATTACCGGCCAAAATTAATGGGGAATACTAGGCACATCTTCTTGACCAGCTAGATTAAAAAAAATAGAAAGAAAAGGCCTGGTTTGCAAAAGAAAAAAATCTTCTTTCACCAGGACAATGCAACCACCATAGATAAGGCGCTTTGGCACTGGGAAACTTGAGGGATTTGAAGAATGAATTGTTGGAACAATCGCCAGATTTGGCTCCTTCTGACTTCCATCTATTCCCAAACCTTAAGAAATTTGTGGCTGGAAAACGTTTTGGGTCAAATGAAGGGGTAATAGCAGCGATAAACGGGTATTTTGAAGACCTTCCAGAATCGTACTTTAGGAACGGAATCCAGTTACAGAAACGTTGGACTAAGTGTATTGAACTAAATAGAGACTATATTCAGAAATAAATGCATTTTTAAAATTAAAAAAAAAAACTCATTTTCACTAATACGCTAGGAACATTTCAGTTCCATGAGAGTGTGTGTGTGTGTGTGTGTATATGAACAAAATATCTCAAAAACGATTAATCGTAGGAGGCTTTAAGCATGGTATTCCATTTACATACTACCACCGCATCTGATACTAAGGTTTCGGGCAAAATCCATCAACCGGAAGTGCCACTTTACTGAATTTTTGTTTTTCAGTTTTTCGTGATTTTTCTCGAAAACAGCTCGAACAATTTTCTTTAAATTTTCTATCTACACACATAAATACAAATATCACTTTTTATTTGAAACATGTTCGCAAAAATTAATTTTTGGAGGGGTCCTGGGGGTACAGTAAGCTTTATGGTTTCCTCTAATAAACTATTTCTATTCAATATATGGTTCTACCACTTATATAGAATATTAATATAACTTAGAAGCATTGATAAATCCCAAATTTGAAGAAAATCGGTTAAGGGGAAGAGCAACTTCAACTACAATAGATATAATGAGGTTGATGAAGGAGAGAAATGGTTTAAATGAATTAACCATCAGGATAAATGATACTGACTGCCTGGACTTAATACTTGAAATGTTTGAGTATGGTAGAGTGGTAAAGGGTAATGACACGTAGTGATGAACTCAGTAGTATGAACTGTTCTTCTATCTGTCTCCCGTCGCTGTATTTATGTGGTTTCTCCCACTCCAGTCCGAGAGAGTGGTCCTGTCATTTTGTCTCTGTTTCACTGCTACGAATACTGTCTTTGGAAACTATTACATAGAATTTTTTTTTTTTTTTAAATATTCTAGAGGGGAAGTTTTTATATTTGGATTAGCTAACTGCACAGATATGAAATCATCAATCTTTTATTTGAAACATTTTTGGAGAAAAAAAAGTTGAATATTTTAATAGTTTTATAGAATTTTTTGAAATATTTGAAATTTAACGTCACACAAATTCCACAGAACTACCAATTCCACAAATCAATTTCTTTTTTCTTTTTCTGAAAAAAATGTTACAAAAATAAAAATTAACGGCTTGTATATCAGTGCAATTAGCATTACATGTTTGAAAGATTTTTTTTTTTTTCTTTTAGTGATTCCCGAGAAAATCCCCCCACCCCCTTAAAAGTTAAAACTCTATTATGTAAAGTCGCACATCATCATGCTGATAGATTTTGAAATGAAATCTTCGTTGTGAGAATACCAAAACGCCTAAACGGAAGTTTAAAACTTCCTGATATGTTTCGTATGTGATGGAGGCCAGAAATATATTTTATATGAAAAATATAATTTTCAACAATATTCTAACATTCGCTGGTAAAAAGGTTACACCCAGGTAGAAGACTACAGTTACAAGAAGAGTTCATAGAACTCTGTCACCTTTGTCTTTTACCCTTTTCAAATGGGGGGAAAGATTTGTTCTAACAAGAGAAGGCATTCTTTCAAGACTGTCTGCATTCTGCTTTCAAAACAAGAACAGCCTGTAGTAGAAATCCAACCAGATCATTTCAGGAATTGTTCTCTTAAATTCAATGCCAGTCGTAGAGTTTAGCATTTATTCTAGATAAACAATTGATTTAATAAGCACGCAGTTGTGAATATTGTAAAGCATTTTAAATAATTCACTTAGCGAATATATTTATCTCAAAAAACAGTGGTGATTTCTTGCTTATTTACTAATACTTCTCATTCTTTAAACATACACACAAACCCTTTACTAAACCGCTCACGCCACAAACTACTACTACTACACTACTAACACAACCACACCAATAACATTTCACGTATTTGAGATATTTTGTCCACACTCACACATACACACACTATATTGTATAATACAATACAAACCATTCGCTTAAAAATATTTTTTTTTTTTTGGATTCGCTGGTACTTAAAAAAAAAAAAAAACATGACATGATCGCAAAAAAGTAATATTAAATAAAAAATCGATGAAAAAAAAATCGAACAATTAGACTGACCTATGATTTTTCTAGATTCCTATATTTAAATAAATACAATTTTTTTTGGTTAGAGAAAAATAAAAATTGATTCCTTTTATCAGGAACTAATCAGTGGTTTCCGTATAATTGGCAAGGCATAACTATTGCTATTGAATATACAGACTTAATTAAGCAATGAACATTTAACTGCTGGTACTTTACAAAAGTGTGCTACTAAATGTATTTACTAACACGTATTTGCCGAGATGTACAGTTTTCGTTATAATAAAAATGATAATTGTTAACAGGAAACAGAGAGAGTGTGTGTGTGTGTGTGTGAGAGAGAGAGAGAGAGAGAGGAAGTGAGTGAGAGTTAACAGGAAGTGAGAGAGAGGGAAAAGGAAATTCACGTGTTATAGAACAGTTTTTCTTTAATCATTACTTTCTCTTACTGAGCAGAATTATTATGATCGTGTAAATTTTCAAAGTTGAGTTTTCACCGGAAATACTAGTTTTATGGTCCTCTAATCGTAAATAAAATTTTCTCTGTTTTGTGTGTGTGTGTGTGTTTTGGGGGGAGGGGGGATTAAAATTTCTAATTACAGGATATGAGTTGGGATACCTGACATATCCCACCTAACCCCACAGTTAATGCAAATTAATAAAATTTAATGGGATCTTGTCAATTTTATAATTAACTGCTGCAGCTGTTTCATACAAGGTTATTTTGTGTTAAAACTTAAATTTCAGTAATGACACATATTCCATCATTACTTAGTAAAGGAGTTAGACAATTTATTTATTTATTCCTTTTTTTTTTGTTTGTTTGTTTGTTTGTACGTATCTTGAAGATTTTTTTCCTCCATTTTCCTGGCTGGTACTTTTCCATTGCACATCATATTTTTACCCCTGACAACATAGTGCACTCATTCAATCGTGTGTTACGTATTTAAGCTTTTAGATTTTTTATTTCCCCCTTTCATGAAAGGAATCCTCGATAATGAAACCACCTTGGATGATTTATATCTTATATTACTTGGAAATTTCTTTTTCACTATCTAATTTATAAAATGAAGTTTTTCTTCTTATTAAATTAGTCATCAATTAATTATTGTTTTTTTGTTTAATTGTGCTAATTACTTAAAAAAAAAAAAATAGATGATCCTAAAAGTCGTGTTAAAATATGTATCGTTCCATAATCATCATTATTCGCCTTTTGTTAATATTAACTCATTCAGAAAACAATAAAATAAATGTCCTTAAATTCTATATTATAATAGTATATTTCATATTTAATGATTGCCGTTTATCCCCAGTTGAAAACTTCATCTTGACCCCTCAGCTTTTCTTTTGTTAATGATTTAATTCATTTCTATTTCCAGTAATTTTCCTAAAGACATAGCAGATTATCCCCTAACCTCAAGAATAAACCCTATTTATTTTTTTCTTCTTTCTTCTTAAACCAACTCGCTTCATGGCTTTTCAAATCTACTAATTTACTTTCCAGAGATTACTAATATAAAAGCTACCTACTAATCCGTTTAGAAGAATGCGTTGCGGTTGTGTCAAATTTTCGTAATTAATTTTTGAGATCACCCCGGATTAAGAGAAGAAAATGTTTGTTTAATTGCGATTTTTATCACAGGAAGTTCAAACTTGAGATTCCGGTTAGCGGTTATTACCATCACTTGTGACACGAAGTTTTCAGGCTGAAATCCATCAACCGGAAAGTGCGAGTTTTTTACTGAATAGTTTTCCCAGTTTTTCGTGGTTTTCTGGTTTTATTTAAAACATCTTTCCCAGGAAAATTAATAAAGCTTCCTCTAAAGTACCACTTAAGTACAGTGCATGGTTCTAGCAGCTATATAATTAATACACATTAGACATAGCTTTAGAATTTCAAATTTGAAAAATATCGGTTAACTAGACAGAATAGGTTTTTGATTTGTTTTTTTTTAAATTTTCTCAAATACGACTTATAAAGATTTCCTTTAAACTTTCGATGCTGACTGCACAGGTATAAACCTATTATTTTCAATTAGGACACTGTTACAAAAAAAAAATTGATTGTAAGATAATTCTGCGAAGTTTGTAGCGTTCAATTTCAAATGTTATAGGTATGGGTTTGGTTAAATGTTACTGGCGCGCTGTTTTGGTCTACAATGTAATCATTGGGGCTACCTGCCTGGGTTTTCTCCAGCTCTATATTTATGTTAGGATAAATATGAGTAAAATCTGAATTTTAATGCAAATTTGCCATTTTACATTAAACGACAGTAAAAAAAAAAAAAATCTGGTGTGAAACACTCACACAACTTTCTCTTATTCCAGTTCTCAAAATGATAATTGACAAATTTTATAGTTTGTGTAACAAATTTAATGAAATTCGTCGAAAATTGAAAAAAACTGTACAGTAAAAGCGCACTTCCGGTTTACTAATTTTCTTGAAACTCGGAACTTTGGCAACCCATTTATTTCTAACTAATTATTTTTTTGATGATAGAATTGTATAATCAACTAGGATAGCATTTGATGAAAATATAACCCCACCCCTCCCCTAAAAATGCCCTTAAAAGAACTTTCCCAGAGAAATGTTTTGATAAAAGTTGTAGATCATTGCGTCATTAGTTTATATACGAAGTTTCAAAAAAATCGTTGGAGCCATTTTTGAGAAAATTGCGAAAAAGTGAATAAATCATTTAGTAAGTAAAGTAAACGCACTTCCGGTTATACGATTTTTTGAAATTCGGAATTTCAACAACATATTTAATTCTAATTAACATTATTTAGATGACAGAATTGTCTGATAAACTGAAATAGCATTTTAGATGGAAACCTAACCCCACTCCTCCCCCAAAAGTGCCCTAATGAATTTTCCCAGAGAATGGTTTCAAAGAAGTGTAGCTCTTTTGTATACTTGTATTTATACAAACACCAGTTAAAAAATCGTCGGAGCGTTTTTGAGAAAATCGCAAAAACGGAAAAACACTAGTAAAGGTGGTATCATGCGGTAGAGGAATTTGTGACAGATAACGTAGTGTCAGATCCCATGGTGATACCTAAACGGAATATGCAGTTTCAAGTTTCTACGGTTTTTCGTTTTTGAGCTATGCTGTTCACATATATATACACACACACACACACACACACAAACACACACAGACCATTTGCTAAAACCACTTTTTTGGACTCAGGGGACCTCAAAACGGCTATTTCCTTTAAAAACTCAATATCGAAAATTTGTCACGATTACAATACTTCCTCCTACTAGGCGTAAGAGAAAGTAAAAAAGAAGTGTGTGATTTTTCAAACCAGATTTTTTTTAAAAAAAAATAAACATTTCTATAAAACCGATTCTAACAATTTAAATTTAAACTCTATCTATACACATAAATGCCTATCACTTTTATTTAATGCATGTGTTTTGGGAAATTGATGTTTGGAGTGTTCTGAGGAGAGTTGCAAGAGTCAGTTATCCCCTCAACTCCTATTTGAATGCAATTTATAATTATTATTCAAAAAAGGGGAAAGCTAAACTAAGCGCTATCCAAAGCCTCCATGTGTCCCATATAGTTTTCCCAGAAGAATAACAACTACCGGGTCTGGAATAAAAGTCCAGGCCGGGTTTAACCCACCTAACTTTTACTACAGTCCAAACAAAGTGGACTATAACCTTAAAAGAACATAGTCTAAGCTCTTCCACCAGCATCCATCCGTCATGGGATGTATGATGTTTCCTGCTTCATCTCTAAACCCTACAAAAGCGGTCCTGAATGAACCCCATTGAATAGAGATGTCACCTGAAGCTGCAATGCCCAGTGAGGAAACCAACCAGTTGCCCGCGGGAAGTCCGTGAAAAGGCACAGCACCCCCTCCACCCAATACTACTATATAATATTGATATACTTCAATTCCATTTCTAGAATTTCAAATTATGAAGAAAATCTGTTTACCCGAACTTTTAACAGAATGTATTTCTGTTTATTTTATTAAATTGTCTAGAAAATTGGGGGGTGGGGGTGGGGAGGTAGGTCTGTCAGTTAGTTTAAATTTAATTTTATGCCCAAGCTTTGTTAGTTTTAACAAAAAGCGGTCCACATAATGGCCGCTCAGGTATTCAAGTGAAATCCTCACCACCATTTTTATGGCCAACCCAAAACTAAACATTGTAACGTTTTTACGTTTTTGTAAACGCAATTTTCAAGAAAATTTCTTGATTATATTGTATTAATTAGGAATAAGAGAAATTTGTGTGAGTGTTTCACACCAGATTTTTATTCCATACATAAGTTTGCGGAATTCTTTTATAGGCAGACTTTATCGTATTACTGATCTGGATATGTTTACGTATTCATAATATAGCTTTTTAAACATCTAGAAGAGATTAAATAATTTGAAAATGTTATTTATCTATGTTTCTCCCTAAGGGCTATAATACGAGTATATTGTAGCGACATATCCATAAAGTTTATGATCTTTAGATTGCCTCAGGGTAGGCTGGATAAAATTCAGATTAAATTTTTATTTTATTTATTTATTATTTATAAATCTATCTGGGTGGCAGTTTCTGTTTGTGATGTTTTTTTTTTTTTTAAAAATATTTGTATTTTCAGTGATATTTTTCCATGATAGTCTGCTTCATTTTATGGTCATCAACCGGTTTCAGGTGTTCGCCAATTATCAGGTTGTTTTTGTCAAAACAGTATGGTAACAGATTGAAGCAGGCTATCTTGGAAAATATCTCTGATGCTTTCCAGCACTGCGGACCCAATTACAACAAGTATTTTTATTTTAACAAATATTTTTGAAAAGACTAAATTGTATAATTTTTTTATGTTATTTTTTTTTAATCTATTCCAAGTGAAAGGGCATTGCGATCGTGACAAATTTTTGAAATTGAGTTTTCACCGGAAATATATTTTAAGGTTTTCTGGATGTGAAGAAAAAATTTTTTTAGCGAAGGGTGTCTCACAAAATATCTCAAAAAAAAAAAAAAAATCGAAAAATCACAAGCAACAATCTGAAACCTTTAGTTTTTTACGATTTTCTCGAAAACGGCTCTAAAGGTTTTTCTTTAAAATTCGTATACTATCTGCTCACATAAATATCTATCACTTTTGTAACATCCCTCCCCCCCCCCCCAAAAGAAGAAGATTTTTTTTTTTTATAGTTTTGCAGAATTTGTGGCGTTAAATTTCAAAAAAAAAGTTTTAAGAGGTTAGTTCAATGTCATACAACGTAATTAATCCATGTCATACAATGTATCTGTCTGGCTGGTATTTGCGCGCTCCTTCATTCTTGTTGGGCAGTAATTATTATTATTATTATTATTTTATCCAGGTGCCTGATGGCGTGGGACCTAAGCCATGGTGCTTTTAATCCCCCCCGATGCCCCCCAAAATCTCCCTTAGTTAATCTCCCCCCCGGGAATTACCGTAGCGTTACCGTCATCTACAATATCCAAGATATCCTTAACTTCCAACACTGACATAAATAGTGATACACCGTTTCCCTGACTCCGTCGTCACAAGTCTAGACAAATGGGACTAGACGTCCTCTCTATGTTAAACAAGTGACTAGACACCCAAGTGTGTCCAGTCACTACCCCCACCAAGGTCCTCAGACCTGTCCTACTGAGGGACAGGAGATACTCCGAAATTCCCTGCTTATTTACTTTTATAAATCTTTTAGCTTGGAGGCACCCCTGCATGTCCCCCCAGCATTTCTCCAAGACTCTCATCTCCCAAAGTCTAATCTGTTTGTCACGAAACTTCTTTGTGACGGCAAGGGCTGGTTCAGGACCACAAAATGGTAATGATGATCCCTCCCTAGCCAACTGAACCGCCCTCTCGACGAGTAAATTTTGAAGTTAAATGAAAAATTTGTCATTTTACGAGGGTCATTCAACAAGTAACGAGACAAATCGCTGTAGCTCACAAAACGATTTATTTAATCAATAAAAAACTTTGGCTACTTTTCAACATAGTTCCCAGCAACATTTATACACTTGTCCCATCCTTTTTCTAATTTGTGTATGCCTCTGGCATAAATTTCTTTGGGTTCATCCCCGAAGCCACTTTTGCACCTGATTTTTAACTTCTTCATTGGATTGAAAATGTTTCCCACGAACAGCCTGTTTAAGGGGCCCAAACAAATGGAAGTCCGACGGGGCGAGGTCGGGGCTTTGGACGGAATGTAGAAGGATCTTCCACCTCACATTTTGAAGTGTTTCTTGAAATAACTGCCCCAGTTTGGGGCGCGTTATCATGAAGCAAAATCTCACGCCTTTAGTCAAGAGTCCACGACTTTCGTTCGAATGGCAGGCCTTACTTCGCTTGTGAGCATATCACAGTAATACTGGCTGTTGATGGTACGTTGATCTTCGAATTCATGCGAGAATCGAGGGAGGAAGTTGCAACATCAACCGATCGTCCACTTTGTTGCTTGTTACTGACCACTTTTAAACTGTTGTAAACGTTCGAACGGTTCAGACAATTATTTCCGCATATTTTCAATATTTTTTCTTGGATTTCATTACCTTTGATACCCTGTGCAACTAAAAATCTAATCACTGAGCGTTGTTCTTCCGAGGTGCAATGCTCGAGCGGATTCGCCATTGTTAACTGAATACATTTGAGGTTATGCTTACCAAATACTCTGGAACAGCTAATTAGAAACTAAGTTGGATGCCAACTTGACGCACTGAAACTATTGTATTGATTAAACAAACAGTTTCTGAGCTACAGCGATTTGTCTCGTTAGTTTATTGAATGACCCTCGTATTAACAGCAATTTTATTAAAATTGAATTAGCATCGGTAAGAGAGAGAGAGAGTGTGAGAGAGTGAGTGGGTGTACTAACTAAGAAATATTTTAAACTAAAACTTCTTTTTTTTCTAATAAATAAAGCTAATTTCTATTTATTTTTAATTTTTAAAATTTTTATGTTTCAGTTTAATTTGTTTACTTGAATTATTAATATATTTTCTAATTTTCTTTTATAGGTTGGTATCAGTGTATACTCTATGCATTGAATGGTTTTTACTACTGTCTACTTTGTAAGTTATATTTTAACTCAAGTAACGATTTTCTTTATTTCTTTATTTATTTTTAAATTAATAAGTGTAAGGGTGTTGTGAGGAGATGTTGGTTGTTGATGATGATAGATAAATAACACCTTAATATAGGTATTAGATATATAATTGATATATGTAAATATATAACTGACTGTATACCAAAGACTTTACACTTTAGAGTTAGAACCTAACTGAACTGACAGACTGACGTGGCTAAGAAGATATGAACGGATCGATGTTAAACTGATGTGTAAATCAACAGAATTCTATCTGAATGATGTCCATTGCCTATCTCTCATATATATATATATATTGGCCGAGCCTCTCCTCTCTTTGCGAGAGGGGCTGTTTCTCTCCGCTAGAGTGGATGAGTGGTGGGGGTTCACTACCCCTACATAAGCAAAACTGCAAGCAAAATATATAATACTGTTGTATTTTCTAAATACGAATAAATATACTCACACATTAGTAACATAAACAGGGAACAACCAGTGTTGTTTAGCCATTAGGTTTAATTAGTGTACAGCTACCTGACTAACCACGTAAGGTATCATCGTTTGACGTCAGGTGATCTTGGGGGGTGGGGGTCCATCGTGATCCTGGGGTCTCCGAGGAGTGTTATTGCCAGGAAAAAATAAATTTAAGGAAATAATTAATTTTATATTGGCTTTAATGAGGGCTGGTTGCAACGGGACACCTCATTCTAAACTGATAGTTCTGTTTATTGTAAATTTACATGAAATTTTAAGGATAATTAAACTTTGGTAAACATTCCAACTTTGTAAAAAATTTGTCAATTACAACTTGTTTTATACCAGTTTTACATATTTTACACCTACACACACACACACACACACTCACACAGATTTGAATTTATAATTCTTGGAATACTTTCGAGAGCAATATTTCAATTATTTACTTACACGTCTTTGTGCTTGTTACAAGAAAAATTAAATATTTAAACTCAAATAAATAATAGAAAACTAATATCGCTTTTTTTTATTCGTCATGAAAAAGCAAGAAAAATCTTGTTACGCTATCTTCCCTAAAGCTCTAATTCTTAACCAATTTAAAGTGTAGAAATTTATAATTTTCTCATTGAACTTTACAGAATCTCTTTATATGCAAAACAGTTTATATCAATTACCTAAATTAAAATTTTGTTTCTAGTTTAAGAAAAGAAAAATATCTTAAAGAAAATACTTATAATATTTTAATATTAAATTGAGTTCTGAAATAAATTTTTGTTCATTTCCATTTGAAATGAAGGATTTAGTTAGATGGAAAATTGGATTATACTATATTTTACTTTCTCCTGTAACTTTACTTTCTCTTGCTGCTTCAAGTATTGGTGATCGTGTCTTTTTTTTTGTACAACTTCATATAAAACAATACAATATGCAAAAATGATTATGAAATAATGCATCCCTACACAACGTGTATAAAATATATACATACATATGCACGCACTACCGTGGTAACTTGAATGACGGCTATCTAGTGTTAGTAGCCGTAAGTTAGCCATTTAGAGCAGGAAGACAGCCAACTTGGGGGATCGATGTTATAGCAATTAGATTATCACGGGACCATCGCCGCCTAAATATTCGATGATGGCTGCTTGGGAGTGGTCTGATAATTTTAAATTGATTTTTTTTTATTTTGGTAGCGGAACTGGGCTAAATCAGAGACAAATGGAATACCTAGGATCGTGGAGGCATAGACGGATCATTTACTATTATTCTTAGGATCAGAGATATTTTCCGTGATAGCATGCTCCTTTTTTTGTGGTCATCGATCGGTTTCAGGCTCACGTATTTTGGATGATCGGTGACTGGAATACCAGCATTATTTATCCAGCCTATAAGAATGGTGACAAGCTGAGCTGCGATAACAATCGAGGCATATCCCTGTTAAGCGTAGCTTATAAAATTTTCTTGTCAACAGATTAAATGCCTATTCGGAAAACACCCTCGGAGAGTATCAATGTGGGTTCCGAAAAGGGGGAGGAACCGCGGACCAAATTTTCATTATGAGGCAACTAATGGAAAAATGCATTTGGTAAGTGCCTTGCGAAAACTCGCTATCCCCAAGAAGTTGATCAGACTGATATGGGTAACGATGTGCGGCAGTAATGCGAGAGTGCTGGTCAATGGGTCTTTAAGCGAGGTATTCCCGCTCTCAGCTGGAGTAAGACAGGGGGACGCGCTATCCGCAACATTATTCAATATCGCGTTGCATGATATGGTAGATAAGCTTAACGTCACAGGAAATATAATCTATTCAATGAATCAAATTTGTGCTTATGCGGATGATTTATGCATAATAGCTAGAAGCGTTCGCTCATTAAAGGAGGTTTTTCGTACTCTGAAAGCTGAAGGCGATAAAATAGGTCCCCCAGTAAATGAAAGTAAAACAAAATACATGGACTTAAGCCCAAACGGCAACTGTGCCGTAGCCCAAAAACTAGAAGTAGGGGGCTTTTCTTTTGAGACGGTAAAATCATTTATATACTTAGGGGCTGAGCTGAACAGCGAAAATAGGATTTCACCCGAGGTAAATTATAGGATCATGGCCGGAAACCGCGCTTATTTTGCCAATTTGAAGCCGCTCCGTTCTTCTCTATTGTCACGTAAGACAAAAATTAATTTATATAAAACAATAAGGCCAATTGTGACATATTCCGCGGAAACTTGGACCCTCTGTGTGACAACTGTGAATCAGTAAGAATACTTGTAAGGAAAATTATAAGAAAGATATACGGTCCCACATTGGTGAGGGGAGAGTGGAAAATAAGAACGAATAATGAGCTTTATGAGATGTATCAAGAAAATGATATCGTGCAATTCATAAAGGCAAGAAGAATTGAATGGTTGGACCATGTGGTACGGATGCCGGACAATCGGATGCCAAAAAAACTACTTTTCTCCAAAATAGAGGTACAAGAGGTAGAGGGCGGCCGAGAAGACGTTGGATGCAGGTTGTGGAGGCCGACTTGCAGAAGCTGGGAGTGACTGATTGGAGGATGAGGGCGTTGGACAGAGAGAGATGGTGCGAAGTTGTCAGGGAGGCCAAGGCTTGCATAGAGCTGTGGAGCTATTTAGTAAAGTAAAGTAAAAAGTATTTTGAATACACACGATTTTGGTTGGAGTGTTTGTATGCGGTTAATATTAGATTGTTTGGTTGTCCTGTACAGTCCAATACCTCGCATGTCATAACGGAGCGCGTAAAGCACTCTGTAAAAAACACAGTTATCTTATATTCGATAAAGTCAGTTTAGAAATCATTTGTCGCGTAATCGTTTTAACATTTTATATCGGCTCTTGCTGTCAATCCGTTTTAGTCGAGTATGAGGATTCTGTGTTAGTTTTTGGTCCAAATATTTCACTTATCAGAAATGGGAACAGGAATGTTAAGGAAGTAAAGATGGAGGAAGAAAGTGCTATCATAGTTGAGTACATAGTTCTGCCATCCAAACAAAATTAATTAAAAATATCAGAGAGAGTTTCCGTGGTAGCCTGCTTCATTTTGTGGTCATCGACCGGTTTCGGGCGTTCGCCCATCTTCAGGATGCGTTTGTCAGACAGTGTGATAACACAGACTTGCACAGAGCAAGTTCAGTTCAGAGTCCGTGTATAAACTGAATTTGCTTTGTGCAAGTCTATGTTATCACACTGTCTGACAAACGCATCCTGAAGATGGGCAAACGCCCGAAACCGGTCGATGACCATAAAATGAAGCAGACTACCACGGAAAATGTCTCTGATGCTTTCCAGCTCTGCGGAACCAACCGCCCCAGCAATTAATTAAAAATAAATAGATGGCTGAAATTCCTAGTTTCAAGAAAATTAGTAAATCGGAAGTGCGTTTGTACTGAACCTGAACAGTTTTTTTTTTCATTATTCGCGATTTTTTCCATAAAAATACCGTCGAATTTCATTTGGTACACTAATCATAAAATTTATCAATTACAATTTTGAAAACTTGGAGTACGAGAAAGTTGTTGTGTGAGTGTTTCATATCAGATTTTTAATTTTGGAAATGAAATTGATTTTTTTCAAAAGGGTTGCTTGGAAATTCAAGTCAATTATTCCAAATTGAATATTATTTTTGTTTCTTCGTCATTTTTTGCGATATTTTATTCGATAATATATATCCAGTATTTATTCTGGTATATTTGCATATGGTGGCAATTTTGATAATTAATACCATTTTTAATTGTATGTAATTTTGTATTATGTTTTTAGAAAGAATTTTCATATCAAACGGTAATACAATATCAAACGCTAATAATCTTGTTATGATTTGGTATGTTTAATTAAAATATGTAATTACCTTGTTAATAATAACAAATGTTTTAGGTGCTATTGTAATTTACTTGTAGTTAGAATTTAAAAATTACTGATATAATTGTAAATATCCTATTAGGATTTTTAATAGCTCATTAATTTGGTTCCATTATGAATTTCTCTTTGAAGAAAATAATGTAATGTAATGTTTGAATACACAACCACTATTACTACAAATAATTGCTTCTTATCTCTTATCTCGCATTGTGCTGGCGTAAGTGTTAGGTATGTAAAGGAGGGAGTGGCTATAAAAGCAAATCTACTGCCACCTAGACGATCTCTTGTAGCTCCATTGGGTATTGTCATGTTTTGTACATAGAATATAGTTTTGTCTTTAAATTATAGAATGTGTAGATGTTGCAGGTATGAATGAATATGTGGGGTGTGTGGATAATAAAGCTAAGTTGTTGTCCTCATCAACAAAATCTACCGGCCCTATGGTATCTATATTTACAAGTATCTTGGGAGTGACAGTATAAGTCGTGTTGATACAGTTATACATGCAGGGATGCCAATATTCCTAACTAGGTGGCGCTAGTTTATTAGAATCTAATCATTACCTACCACCTGGCTCGATTGGTATGTTGGTACTTATCCCCCACCCCACCACCATCTGTATATTTACGGAGTTAGGTCATAGGGTAAAGCTAGGAGATATGACGCACATTTCAAAGTTATGCCCTGTATCAATATATAGGAGATATATTAAAGAGGTAATTCTTGTAAAACATATGTCAACTACTATAATTAAAAGAACATGTTATTTTTCAAAATAAAGACATTCTCATTTATTCCAGAAACAAAATACAAATACACTAATTTGGCCGTCTCTCCTACTATGGTAGGATAGATGACGCACCATAGGTAGGAGACCTCTCCTCTGTGAAGGTAATATGGTTGATCGACATGAAACTTGGTAAACACTATGTCTACGAGTCCAACTTTAACGACAGCTGCAAAATCTTTCATTTCAATTGCAATTAATGTAGTATATAAAAAAGAAAAAAAAAATTACTAAGCGTTATGAAAATTCACGTATTCATCAGATATAGCTGATGCGTATAAATGTTCGCAGAACACAAAATAACTGAAGAATTTTGCAATACGTTCGCTTCTGATCTCTCTACTCCTGGACTAACTTCCATGACGCCACGTGGTGCAAACAAGAGAAGCAAAGCCTGCGTCTTCTCTCCTACCCCCCGTCATCTCTCCTAGCTTTACCCTATGTGCAAAATTTAAAATATAAAGCTAATTTGTTATTTTATATATAATTGTATTTTATAAATAAAACTATCACTTTTATTTGTGATGCTTTCTTACATTGTAACCATTATCTACGTGTCTCGGTTGGTAGAGTGGCTTCCCGCTTCCCCTCATACTATCTGCGTATTTATGTTAGAGCATATGAGCGAAATTTAAAATTTTAAGATGAGTATTTAAAATTTATTTATGGGTATTTCACATACCAGACTTTTTGTTGGAAAAATTCATTGAAAGAGGTATTGTGGAAGGGGTAAGTAGCTTCCGGATTAAAGTGTCATTTTAGGATGTTCTACAGTATAACTTAGCGCAGTTAGTGTACGTAATAAAACAAACATTATTTGAAATATTTTTCTAGGATACTGATTTGATTTTACGGATGAAGTGATTAGATCACGTTTGGCCTATCTCTTTAAACTGTCATTTCGTTATATTGTAAGGTACAATAAAAGAGCAATAAAAAGGGTTTTATGTTTGAAGGGAATTTGGCAATTAGAATGGTGAAGTTCTGCAGTAACGGAAAAAATTTGTGGTTTTTCCAATATCTGCAATATGAAGTATTGCGAAATGTGTTAAACTTTATGAAATGGAGTTTGGCAGAAAAATTGTGAATTCTCTAGAATAAGAAATACATGTTTTAGCGAATTGGATATCTCTCTCTCACTCTCACTCTCTCTCTCTCTTTTACTCTCTCATTCTCTGCTATCATATCTCCCTTATTAGAAATTTATAACTTCTCCTTAACATATTCAGTACATCCATCAATATGGAAACAATCACTTATTCGTCCTCTTCCCAAAACTAAAGTTCCTTCCTCCTTACATGAATTACGTCCAATATCCTTACTTCCAGCAATTTCCAAGCCTTTAGAAAGGATTGTTTGTTGTCAAATAAAAGAATATTTAAGTGATAATAATTTATTAGATCTATACCAGTCTGGATATCAGAAAGGACACAGCACACAGGGGGTTTTGTTCAGAATAACTGATGACATTCGTTCTGCTATTGACAAAACAATGGTTACGGTTCTGGTACTTTTTGACTTTTCTAAGGCTTTCGAATCAGTTAACCATTTGTTACTTCTTCATAAATTAAAATTATTAAATTTTTCGGATTCTGTTCTTTCATGGTTTAGTTCATATCTTTGTGGCCGAAAGCAGTTAGTGGCTGATAGTAATGAAGAAAGATCTCCTTGGGAGTCAATTAATTCTGGAGTCCTGCAGGGTTCTGTTTTGGGACCTCTTTTATTTTGCTTATATTTAAATGATCTGCCAAGAGTAATAAAGCATTGCAAACATGTGCTCTAGCTGATGATCTGCAAATATATTTACATTGTTTACCATCAGAATTAGAAGCTGGCATTGAGAAAGTTAAGCATGATGTGAATTCCATCCTTAGCTGGACACAGTCAAATTTTATTGCATTTAATATAACAAAATCAAAAGCAATGATAATTGGGAGTAGAAAATATATAAATACAATTAATTTAGACTTAATTTCCAAAATTACTGTTAATAACATAAATATACCTTATGCTACGACTGCAAAATGTTTAGGTGTGACGATTTCTTCTAACACGTTATCTTGGAATAGCCATGTTAGTAATATTTGCAATAGTATTTATAAATCTCTATACCAGCTAAAACTCCATAAAAATATGTTGCCTATATCTCTCCGCAAACAGCTAGTTAGTACTCTCATATTTCCTCATTTTGATTACTGTTGCCTGGTATATGCTGATCTTACTTCGGAACTTAACACCAAACTCCAGAGATCACTTAACTCCTGTATCCGTTTTATATTAAATATTAGGAAAGACGAACATATTACACCACATTACTTTACTTTAAACTGGCTTACTGTTGACTACCGTAGAAAATACTTTATGGGTAATTTCATACACCAATTGTTTAGGACACAGACTCCAAAATACTTATATGACATGTTTACACAAAAAGCTGCACTAGACTTAAGAACCACAAGGACTGTCGATTCCAGACTTTACATACAACCACATAGGAGTGTAACGTACCAAAACTCTTTTACTGCTGCTGCCAGTAGACTTTGGAACGACTTACCTACTGACTTGACCAACAAGAAATCACTGCCTAGTTTTAAGTTTTTCTATTACAATTATTTGTTTGAATTGTACAAAGGAGATTTTTAAGTTTGTATATAGGAGTTATTTTTCTTTTTTTTTGTTTTATATTATTATATTAATAATTATTATTACTATTATTATTTTATTAATTTATTATTATTAGTAATTTTTATATATGTACATATTCTATACAAAATTATAAATGTAAATAGTTATTAAGAGTTTACTTAAGTTTAAGCTCTCAGATCAGGGAAAATATTTTTAACTATTTTTAACATTGTAAATTTTATTTGTTGCTCTTAAGGGACATAAGTCCCAGAGCAACACAAATTTATATAAGAACAGAAATTTATCTTTCTCTCTCTTTATATTGCGTCAGCTTTGAGCATGTGTTTTGTATTCGCCTATGCGCATGTGCGTGTACGTAGAACGGAAATGTCTCAAAAACAAAAAACAAAAAATCACAGGTACGTGTAACTTCGAACATTTAAGTTAAAAGTTTCATCAAACTAGTAAAGCAACTTGTACTGAATGTTTGTTTTTCTTTCTTTCTTCAGTTTATTATCATTTTTCTCGAAAACTACTCTAACGACTTCCTTTATTTTCTTTCTATTTTCTCCTACTTTTTTTTTACTTTCTCTTACTCCTAGTAAGAGGATGTATTGTAATCGTGTCAAATTTTCGATGTCGAATTTTCACCGGAAATATCCGTTTAGAGGCCCCTAAGTCCCAAAAAGTGGTTTTTAGAAAATGGTCTGTCTGAGTGAGTGTGTGTGTGTAGGTGTGAGTCTGTATGTGAACACCATAGCTGAAAAACGGAAAACCATAGAAAGTTGAAACTTGATATTCAGTTTAGGTATCACCATGGGATCTGACACTAGGTTATCTGTCAAAATTTCTCAACCGGAAGTACCACTTTACTAGTTGTTTTTTTAATTACTTTTTTTGCGATTTTCTAAAAAAAATGCCTCCAACGATTTTCTTGAAACATTGTGTATATAAACTAAACATACAAAAGATCTACAACTTATATTTAAAACGTTTCTCTGGGAAAATTCATTTAAGGGCACTTTTAAGAGTGAGGATGAGGTTATGTTTTTCTTTTAAGTGCTATCATAGTTGATTATACAATTCTATCATCCAAAAAAAAAAAATTAATTAGAAATAAATAGTTGGCCAAAATTCCAAGTTTTAAGAAAATTAGTAAACCGGAAGTGCGCTTTTACTGAACAGTTTTTTCAGTTTTCGACGAATTTCATTAAATTTGGTACATAAATTATAAAATTTGTCAATTATTATTTTGAGAACTGTAGTAAGAGAAAGTTGTGTAAGTGTTACACACCAGATTTTTTTAAACTTTGAATGCTGGCTGTGCAGATAAACTAAATTTAACTTCCTTGAGTGTTTTTAACGCTGTCTAGCGGACTACAATCTTACTACATTGAACCGATTACTACCTGAACCGAAGTTACCAGCATTTAACCTAAAAGATATACAATTTTTAAATATATTGTAGAGAAAGTCATGTGAGTGTTGTTTTATTCCAGTAAAATTTTTGAACGTTCAAAGTAGAAGTGCTACTTTGTTCAGTGTTTTTTATCATTTTTCTCGAATACGACGGCTCTGTCGACTTTCTTTCTAACTTCGTATACTTTTTACATAAAGGTATATATATATAATTTTTCTAGAACATGTGCTTTCCTTTTGTGGTTCTATGGATGGTGAGAGATCTTAGGCTCCCTTTCTTCCCCCTCTCCGTAATGTGAGTTATCATGTTTCACCATCTAGTAGGACGTAAGTGAACTAACCTATCCTTAGGTGCGTCCAGTTTATGAAAGGCTAAGAGCCAGAGAGAGAATTTTCTTGAGAGGTGTGTGGTAAGCTTCCTACCAAAGTTTCGCTTGCTACTGAAATGTGATCGGTTGATGTGTTGTAGAGTAGTGGTAGTGTGTAGCACGTGCGGTTTAGTATAAGGGCTTGTATGTATATATGTTTAAGAGTGAAGTATTAGAAATAATCAAGAGATCACACTGTTTTTAAAATAGATATATTCTCTAAGTGAAATTAAGTTACTTTAAAATATCACAATAATATGCTTATAAGTATACTGAAATTAATTGGAATAAACTCTTATGTTGTAACTTAAACTGGCACAGTCCTGATGTGTTCTCCTTGGTGTCTACAACAAAACTGTCTTGAAGGAATGTCTTCTAATTGTTCGTTCAATTCCTCCCCTGTGAGAAGAAGGGGGTAGTACAATGCTATCAAGGTTCATGAACTTTTCCAGTAACCCTACTCTTCTACCTGCGTATACCCTTTTGCCAACAAGCTCGCATTTTTCTTCCTAATTTTGATATTTCAAATTAAAATAGATATAATTTCTTGCATCCATCACTTGGCATCCATCACACTACTATCGCTCTTCATCTACAATTTTTCTCATACTGCGGGAATCAACATCATTTTTCGCCTGTGAGGGGTCCAACCTTGGAATTCTCGCATCAAAAACGATTCACTTTTTGAAGTAGGAACCAACACGTAAGAAAACAAAGAACGTATTTAATTATCTGTATTATTTTACATGCTTTTTGTTGCCCTCAAGAACAAAGCTACAAGTTGGAAGGGAATGTCTTTAATATATGTGGAATGACAATATGTATTCATTAAATAGAAATACAATAATAAATAAAACTACTTTCAACTAACTTTGTAGACAGTTCAAATGACTCCATAGAGTATTATAGAAATTGAGACTATCCATTGTGTATATGTACATACACTTGACAAAAGGTTAGCTTCCATTTCATTTTCATCATTTTAATAATATGTTGGGAAAAACTTTTTTCAAAAAAATTTTCCACCCTTCCATTTTATACAATGAGCAGTGTCCAGTTTGCCTAGATCCATACACTTAAAGAATAATCAATTTGCCCTTTGTTCGAGGATAATCAAACATTGATGGAATTATTTTCCTACAAACTTCCAAATAGGACATTTGACCCTTATCAAATTTCTGGATACCCTTTCCTTTAGATTCTAATATTCCATAGTTAAGCAAACTTTTTTCTTTTCTATCTCTTCTTTCTCTTCGAGTTTCCATTAGTTTTTCTTACACAAACTTTCACAAAAAAAGGTTAGGAAGGGGAAAAATTACGTGCAACAGAACTGTCTTTAATATGGAGGAAATTTATATATAGATATATATATATATATATATATATCAAACTCGGACAAAAAACTGGTTTACTTCCTATGCATCCTTAGTAAGTGGAAATACTGCGATCTTTCAAATTTTTGGAATTGTGGTTTTCACTAGAAATAAATGTTTGAGCTCTCCCCCCCCCCCACAAATGAAATAAAAAGTTACAGGAATTACACATTTCGTCTAGGCAGTAACCACCGTATCTGGCACGAAGATTTTGGGCAAAAACATTAACCGGAAGCAAAAACATTAACCGGACTTTACTAAAGCTTTTTTTTTTAAGCTTTTTTATGATTTTCTTGAAAAAAGTTCCAGCAATTGCTTTTAAACTTTGTATATTATTTATTTACCTAAATACATATCAAGTTTATTTAAAACATTTGCCCAGGAAAATTGGTGGTTTCGTGGTGTTTTTTGGGGAACAGTATAACATAAGTTTTTCCTCTGAAGTACTGCTTCAATTCAATATTATATTGAATTTGTGGATGGGTCCACAATGCTGGATAACATTCGGTATTTTATCCGTCATAGCATGCATATTCATTTTCTTGCTGGCCGGTTTCGGATTTTCATCCATCGTCAGAGCAAAAATTCATCAAGTTCTCGTATAGAGTTCCCTTCAACATAATATTTCTATTACACTCACACTTGTTGGTTGTATATATGTGCGGGAGGTTATAAGGTTATGTTGCTATGCGTGTGTGTTTAATGACAAAATGGAATTATTATAAATTATGATTAGGTATTAGAAAATAATGTGTAATAAATAGCATGTTTTGAAGGATAGTTTATAACTAAATTTTAAGAGTGATGTTAAGTATGCTCAGTGTTTTACCAGATCATTTTTATTAGGGGGGAGGCGATAAGTTAATTCAGGAGTATACTGTACTAATAAGAATAGATAAAGTTTAAACAAAGGGAATTGAAAGTTTATGGACAATCAAAAGCTTGTACAAGTAGTAAATAAATGTGAAATACAAGCAGGGTTAATACAAGAAAATATGTAGCTAAGTTGATATGTAATAAGGTTGGCTGCAAACAGCAAATTGGAGATGATATTAAAATAAATAATAGTGGAAATCAAATGTATTCGTTATTATTTATCATGCTTATTTTTAAAATGATATTAATTTATGTTTAAATTACATTAAGAGTATATTTAGAGTATTAGTATAGTATACTTATTACTACAGTATACTCCTGAAATAACTCATCGCCCTCCCCTCTAATAAAAAGCAACTTGGGCTTATTATTGCGGGTTGCTCTACGTTTCGGGTACCATTGGTGCCCGAAACGTAGAGAAACAAAGAATTCTTTTTCTGTGAAATCTCCTCTGGCCATTGCCGTACAAACTCTCATTAAAAACAAATATAATTTCAATAAATAATAATAATAATAAGAAGCTCATTGAAGTGACATGAATGTATTTATTGTTGTGTTTGTATTTATTAGCGAGAATGTTTGAATGATTTTCCTAGGTTAGAATTTTGAAGGAATTTCTGTAAAAGTACTCAAATTTAGATTATTGTTTGTTTGGAAAGTATAGCAGAAATTTGTGTATTCACTCTTATTTCACTTTATTGCAAGTCTATGAAACATATTCAGAGTTTCTCGGGTTACTGAGAGTGGCTCTCTAATAAACAATATTGATATAATTAGAATAGAATAGAAAAACCGTGTAAAGTAATGAAACAATAAAATGTCACAAAGGATGGTAGAACCTCATCCTATCCCACGTAAGAAAGAAAAAGGAAAGGATGGCTCAAATATGTCACCGTCATTTTGCTCACCCATCGACCGGTTTCGATGGTATTGTGTTGGAGGATGATGGTTGAATTAACAACCGGACTCCTCACAACTTTCCTTGGAAGTTTTGATGGACTTTGCAGACACCTCTAGTGCCATCCCAGATTGAGAGACGAAATCATAGATTATGGCGCTAATGGCCTGCGATGTCGATGCGCCAAAAAAAAAAAAAAAATAAGGTTATTGACTAATTATGCTTTCTTCCCTTTCCATTAATAGCTGGTTGTAATTATAATTTGAATGCATACATGCAATGCTACAAGATATTCAGCGAAAAAAAATTGTTTATAAAGCCAAATGCACGTGTCTTCGCATATTTACTAGGATAGTGTGGTGTCTGTGTTAATAATAAACTAAGCACGTAAAACGTGAAAATAGGCCTGTGAAGAAGTGATATATGTTTTTAGTACAACGCCGAAACCAAATATTTGTACATATCAACTTTTCTGAGAATCCTAATGAATTTTCAAAATACAGTATTCACCGGAAATACATGTTTTGAAGCCCGCCAAGTATGAAAAAATTGTTTTCAGCGAATTGTCTGTAAGTATGTAAGGACAAAATATCTCAAAAACGAAAAATCACAGGAAGCTCAAATTCAGTATTCCGTTTAGGGCCTACCACCGCATTTGGTAGTCAAGTTTCGGACAAAATCCATCAACCGGAAGTGCGACTTTACTTTTTCGCGATATTCTCGATTTTAACGATTTTCTTTAAACTTCGTATACTATCTACACACATAAATACCTACCAATTTTATGTGGAACATTTTCCTCTAACATTTGTTTTTAGGTGAGGATTCTAAGGGTTTGTCCACACTTGTGCCCTTTCCTCTTCCCCTTCCCTTTCAACTTGCGCTTCCTCTTTCCATTTCAACAGCGTTGCGCATGCCTTTCCAGCATGCCTCTTGAGGCATTCAATTTCCTGTCCACACTTCATCCGTTCAGTGTGCATTTTATCGATGGATTCAGAAGCGGCATTAGCTATTTGTGCGGGTTACCTGTTTTTGTAAAGTGCACGAAAAAGAAAAAAAGCAGCGAGCCCTCATCTTATGTAACCATTTGCAACTGGCCTTAATAAGGGTTCGCCAAAAAGAGTATTTAATTACAGGCTATCGAGAGCGAGGAGAATCGTTGAAAACGAACGTTTGGATTGATGGTGCCAGCGTTCGGATTTTTTCGTAAGCCTATAGAAATTATAGTTATTGGGACTGTGGTTGATATAGTGTTAACTTGTCTTCTGCTTCATAACTTTTCTCCTGGATGCAGCAAGACAGTATTCACCTCCTGGAAGTTTTGATCACGAGGATGAAAAGCACTGGTAACGTTATTTAAGGCACACGGAGTGAATTTACTTCCAGTGGTAATGGTATGAGACTTCTACAGCAAGTACCACGGAACAAGCATCACTTCTCGCGCACTTTTGTTGGCGCATAATTCTGAATTTACATCCCACAAAACTGTTCGAAGATGATAATCTTCTATAAAATCAAGTGTCTCTTGATTACAGACATAATCAGAAATCTGCTGCAGGAGATATATTAATTAATAATAATAGTTGAAGATATCAGTTTAAAATTAATTATATAATATATAATCTATAAAAAAATCGCACAACAAGTAGCGAGATCAACAAGACGCATAGAACAGTTGCACCATGTGGAAATACCCTAAGGGTATGTCCACACTGGTGCAACTTTTCTTTCAAGAGAGGCATGCTTCATAGCGCACGGTGTGATGACGAGAGGCATGCGTTGTTGCATACCTCATGGAAGTTCAATGGGCCTTTATTTTCATGACGCAACCACAGCGCACATGAATCCAACTACTTGGATTTTCGTTCAACATGCTATGCGTCTTGTTGATCTCGCTACGTGTTGTGTGATATTTTTATAGTTATATATTATGGAATTAATTTTAAATATCATTTAAATAATAATTTTAAATGATCATTTTAAATAAATCATTTAAATATCAATTTAAAGAGAGACTTGATTTTATAGATTATCGTCTTCAAACACTTTGTGGGATGTAAATTCAAAATTATATGCCATCAAAAGTGCGAGAAGTGATGCTTGTTCTGTGGTACTTGTTGTAGAGGTCCCATACCATTATCACTGGAAGTAACTTCTCTCCATGTGCCTTAAATAACTTCACCAGAGGTCAAATGATCAAAACTTCCAGAAGGTTGAATACTATCTTGCTGCATCCGGGTGCGCCCGGAGATAATTATGAAGCAGAAGACAAGTTAACACTATATCAACCACAGTCCCAATCTCTGTAATTTTTTTACGAAAAATTCTGAACGCTGGCGCCATCAATCCAAAAGCGTTTTCAACGGTTCTCCTTGCTCTCGATAGCCTGTAATTTAATACTCTTTTCGGCAAGCCCTTATTAAGGCCAGTTGCAAATGGTTTCATAAGATGAGGGCTCGCTGTTTTTTTCTTTTTCGTGCACTTTTCAAAAATAGGTAACCTGCACAAATAGCTAATGCCGCTTCTGAATCATCGATAAAATGCACACTGAACGGATGAAGTGTAGAAAACAAATTGAATGCCTCAAGAGACATGCTCGAAAGGCATGCGCAACGCATGTTGAAATGGAAAGAGGAAGCGCAAGTTGAAAGGGAAGAGGAAGAGGAAAGCGCACAAGTGTGGACACATACACTGAGACAGTAAAAATCAAATGTTTTGTTCAATATTATTGGCGCTCTCTACAATATAATCATCTCTACCTGCCTTTGTAGGTAGGTTAGCACTTGCCCCCCCCCCACTACCCCATATATTTATGTCAGAACATATGTGCCAAATTTGAAACGTAAAGAAAGTTTGTCATCTATATAACGATGTTGAGAGGAAGTTGTGTAAACGTTTCACACCAGATTTTTTTTAATCTTTTATTTTATGTTAATCCCAGGTTACTTCCCGAATTGTTTACTAATTTGTTTGGAGCTTTATAATTAAATTAAGTTTTAGAACAAAGGATTATTTCATTGAGAGATATGCTATTGGGAGAGGTGGCAATTTACAATCTGGTCAGTTTATAGTTTCTTGTATTGTGATTCCATTATTACTTCTCCCACATACACTGTTTATCCCAGTTCCCTGTCCACTGTTAATCCCAGGGATTCACAGATCACAGATAAATGTTTGATGTTTAACTGCTTGCTATTAATTTCAGATTAAGGGATCATGACATTACCAGATTACCAGTTGATTGATTCCAATATCTAGTTCTCATGATAAAGACATTTTCATTGACTGAAATTGTAACAGATATAGGACAGACTTTTTTTTTTACTTTATCTCATTACTATGTACAACAGCAAATATTGCGACCATTCATTTTTTTTCTCTTATTTTCTCGTAATCTTTAAGCCCAGCTCAGTCTCTTAGAACTTGGCTCTTATAATTTTATTTATAATAATATTTATTTGTCTTCAATTTTATATCAATGGGTGATTCTAAAATTAATGAAATGCCTTTTTTTTTGTGTGTGGAAAGCACAATCTCTCCACGCCCCCAAAACTTTTCTAAATAAACTATATCTGAAAAAAGTGAAGGTCACAACTATTCATTGTTAATATTACAAATTTAATGAAATCTGTTGGTATTTTAAGGAGAAAAATCGTAAAAACTGGATAAAATGTTCAGTAAAATCGCACTTCCGGTCAACCGATTTTTTTCAAACTCGAAATTTTTGATCACATATTTAATTCTCAATTAATACTATATAAAAGATAGAATTTGTATAATAAACTAAAATAGCACTTTAGAGAAAAACATAATCTTAAAAGCACCTTTTTGTGGGGGGAGGGGGGTAAAGGGGCCCAATGCGACATACACGATCTATTATCACACCCTTACGCACACACACACACCATCACACCCTTACATGAATTTTTATTGGAGGAATGTTCAAATAAAAGGTAGCATTTATATGTGCAGTTTATATATACTAAGTTCAAAGAAAATCGTTGCTTTTTTCAAGAAAATTCAAAAAACTAAAAAAAAAAAATCTATTCAGCAAGTTGTACTTCCGGTAGAGGAATTTTGACAGATAACTTCTTGAAAAACACTCTTGAGCTTCCAGGTTGAGACCGCGTCAATTGTTTGCTAGAAACCGACGTTACACCCATATTGCAATGAGCCATTTACCTATCTCACTGTGTAGAAATGGAGGTGTCAACTGTGGGTGTGGTCCACATGATAATTCTAAATTTCCAATTGGCCTAAAATACACTCCCACATTTCACACCTTCATTTCTACATTTTGATTGGCTAATTATTTATAGTTTGGATTTTTTTTTTTTCAAGTAATTCTTAATATTTAGTTTAAAAAACTTTCCTTAGACCTGGAGTTGGTAGCTATTCATTATTGTCTTTCATTTTATATACAGGACTCGAATTTTATATTTCGTAGTGCTCGAAATATTGTCACTATATCTACTTTAAAGATGGAAGTCTACGAAAGGGTTAATTCAATTAAAATTTAGTTTCTCGCAACAACATAAAAAAAAAATCTGGTGTGAAACACTCACACAACTTTCTCTTACTCCAGTTCTCAAAATGATAATTGACAAATTTTATAGTTTGTGTACCAAATTTAATGAAATTCGTCGAAAACTGAAAAAACTGTTCAGTAAAAGCGCACTTCCGGTTTACTAATTTTCTTGAAACTTGGAATTTCAGCCATTCATTATTTCTAACTAATTATGTTTGGATGATAGAATTGTTATAATCAACTAGGATAGCACTTTAGATGAAAATCTAACCCTACCCCTCCCCTAAAAGTGCCCTTAAATGAATTTTCCCAGAGAAATGTTTTAGATAAAAGTTGTAGATCTTTGCATGTTTAGTTTATATACGAAGTTTCATAAAAATCGTCGGAGCCATTTTTGAGAAAATTTTGAAAAAGTGAATAAATCATTTAGTAAAGTGGTAAAGTAAACGCACTTCCGGTTATCCGATTTTTTTCAAACTCGGAATTTCAACAACATATTTAATTCTAATTAACATTATTTAGATGACAGAATTGTCTAATAAACTGAAATAGCACTTTAGATGGAAACCTACCCCTCCCCAAAAGTGCCCTTCAGAGCATTTTCCCGGAGAAATGTTTCAAATAAAAGTTGTAGCTCTTTTATGTGTGGTTGATGTTTCAGTTTAAAGAAAATCGTCGGACCATTTTTGAGAAAATCGCAAAAAAGTAAAAAAATCTAACTAGTAAAGTGGTACTTCCGGTTGAGGAATTTTGACAGATAACGTAGTGCAGATCCCACGGTGATGCCTAAATGGAACATCAAGTTTTAACTTCTAGGGTTTTTCGTTTTTGAGCTATGCTGTTCACATACATACATACACACACACACACACACGGACACACACACACACACACACACACACACACACAGACCATTTGCTAAAAACCACTTTTTTGACTCAGGGGACTTCAAAACGGATGTTTCCTGTGAAAACTCGATATCGAAAATTTGACACGATTACAATACTTCCTCTTACTAGGAGTAAGAGAAAGTAATAGAATCGAACTAATATTAATGCAATTAAAGAAATGGAAAATAGAAGCGTCATATATTAGAGTTACAAAAATCTAAAGACATTATATAAATCCAATTATTATTTATAAAAAGAAATATTATGTGGAAATATAGATTTAAATTACAAAATTACAAGCCAGACTACTTGATCACCGGTCAAAACTAACACTTCATAATAAAAGACGACTGTATCTATCCCTCCTAGCACCTATATGGACTTACGGACTTGAACTTTACGGTTCAGCTAAACGATCTAATATCAACCGATTACAAACTCTTCAATCTAAAATCCTCCGCCGCATTGTAAACGCTCCATTCTATGTCAGTAACCTAACTATACATAAAGATCTCAAAATTCCTTTTATATCCGAACTTACTAAAACACGTTACAATAAATTTCACAAAAACTTATCAACACATCCTAATCCATTAGCAGCTAACTTATCCTCAACCACACTTCCTTCCAACCCCCGAAGGCGACTGAGGCGTCGTTGGCCTCGCGATCACCTTGTTGACTAATGGAGATCATCACTGGATGATCACCATTCAAGCCACTCACGCCATTTACCACCCTTACCGTATTTACTTATTGTACCATAGTACAGTTGTAAATGACAAATAAAAAGTTAAAAAAAAAAAAAATTACAAAATAAAAATATAAATTGGTTGCACATAAAACTACTTTAAATAAACCTAAATTTAATTGGAGAAACTAAACTAATAAAAATGACTTTTTTGAGGAAACCACACAGGCTTGCCAACTCAAAACTTTTTCGTAAAAAAGTTTCAAACGAAAGTAATAGGTCCCCCATATTCATAGTTAGTGTACAAAATTTAAATAAATCCACCGGTGTTTTTATGGTGAAAAACGCCAAAAAAAAAAAAAAAAAAAATCTGTTCAATAAAAACGCACTTCCGGTCAACCGATTTTCTTGAAACTCGGAAATTTTGGCAACATATTTAATTCTAATTAATATTATTTAGGTGATAGAATTGTATAATCAACTAAAATAGCACTTTATAAGTAAACTTAATCCCACCCCTATACCAAAAGCCACACTTTAAACGAATTTTCCCAAGGAAATGTTTTAAATAAACATTATAGCTCTTAATATACTTATGTAATCGATATTTCATGTTTAAAGAAAATGTGGAAAAAAACTATTCTTGAAAGTGTTACATTCGGTAGAGGAATTTTGTCACATATATATATCACTCTCCGGTTCCCATGGTGTGATACCTAAACTGGACTGGAATATCGAGTTTGAACCAAAACACACACACACACACACACACACACACACACACACACACAGACCATTTTCTAAAAATCACTTTTTTAGCCTCAAGGGGCCTGAAAACATATATTTTTGGTAAAACCTCGATATTGAAAATTTGACGCGATTCCACTTTTTCCTACTAGGATTAACAGAAAGTAAAAAAAATAAACATATGAACAACGCCCATCCTCTGTATGCTTCTTTATATTTAGTTGATCAAAAATTGGTTGGTAACATTCATTATAGTGATGACAAAAGATGGAAACGATCCTGGTGTAAAGTTTTTTGGAACAGGATTAATCGTAGTATTAGCCTTGTTATTTGAAATAGGATGGTGGATTTGCAGGCAGACTATATTATAGAACTAACCCAACTAGATTTCCTTCATTCTCACATTTTCCACTGTACTGCGCATTCTATTGTTGTCCAGCCCAATGTAAACAGGAGATAAACAGCCTTTTTGAAATATTAGTCTTTATCAACGCTATTGTCTTTCCCATTCATTATGTAAATTCCCACCAAACATTAAAGATATAAGAATATTCGAAAGAAATATACTGAATTATAAATATACATATATTGCTATCGTTTTCAAATTTTCTAAATTGAGATTCACCGAAAACATATGTTTTTTGAGGTCCTCTGTTTGAAACAGAAAAAAAAAAAAATCTGGTGTGTAACATTCACACACAACATTCTCTTATTTCGATTGATATAATCTAATTAAAATAATTAAGGACAGTTTTAATGAGATATTTATACGGCAATGGCCAGAGGAGTTTTTAAAGAAAAAAAAAAAGAATTCTTTGTTGCTCTAAGTTTCGGATACCATTGATTCCTTCTTCAATGAGCTCTGCTAAAATTTATTACAGAAAAGATACATTATTGTACTGTATTATAGTGAAGATAATGTGCATAGATTTATAACAAATAAAAAAAAAATTTAAATTAAAGAAATATTAAGAGAACAGATTGACCATAAGATATTAAAAAACAAGAAACTGTAACAGACAAGTGACAGTTTATTAAATGAAATGATATTAACAATAAGAGAAAATAAAATAAAAAAGATAAAGATAATTTTTGGGTAGGAGAGGAGGGTACATTGAAAATGTTGAGATTGAAATGAAGAGAGAGTATTTTTAAATTAAAAAATCTGGTGTGAAACACTCACACAACTTTCTCTTACTCCAGTTCTCAAAATTATAATTGATAAATTTTATAGCCAGTGTACTAAATTTAATGAAATTCGTCAAAACTAAAAAAACTGATCAGTAAAAACGCACTTCCGGTTAACTAATTTTCTTGAAACTCGAAATTTTGGCCATCTATTTATTTCTAATTAACTTGGTTTGGATGGTAGAATTGTATAATCAACTATGATAGCACATTAGAGAAAAAACATAACCCCTCCCCCTCTCTAAAAGTCCCCTTAAATGAATTTTCTCAGAGAAATGTTATAAATAAAAGTTGTACATCTTTGTATGCGTAGTTTATTTACAAAGTTTCAAGAAAATCGTCGGAGCCATGTCGGTAAAGTAAACGCACTTCCGGTCATCAGATTTTGTTCAAACTCGGAATTTCTACAACATATCTAATTCTAATCAACATTATTTAGATGACAGAATTGTTTAATAAACTGAAATAGCACTTTAGAGGAAACCGTAACCCCACCCCTCCCCCAAAAATACCCTTAAATGCATTTTTCCTGAGAAATGTTTCAAAAAAAAAGTTGTAGCTCCTTGTATGTGTAGTTGATGTATCTTGTTTCAACAAAATCGTTTGAGCCATTTTTGAGAAAATCGCAAAAAAGGAAAAAAAAACTAGTAAAAGGGACCTTCCGGTTGAGGAATTTTGACATATAACATACCGTCAGATCCCATGGTGATACCTAAACGGAATATCATGTTTGAACATTCTACGGTTTTTCGTTTTTGAGCTATGCTGCTCACTTACATACATACATACACACAGACATATTCACAGACCATTTGCTAAAAACCACTTTTTTTGGACTCAGGGGGACCTCGAAACGGATATTTCCGGTGAAAACTCGATATCGAAAATTTGACACTATTACGAGTACAATACTTCCCTCTTACTAGGTGTAAGAGAAAGTAAAAATTAACTGTTAAAAGGTGGGAGGGATAAGAAAAATGTTTATAGTAAGGCGCGGCAATTTCAAATTTGGACAGTTGGTTTTCCTTAAGAGTTTCTACGATAATACAACGTTATGCTTTCCTCTAAGGTGCCGCCTCAGTACAATATATGGTTCTATCGCCTAAACAATAATAATTTACATTAAAAATACTATCAGATTTCAAAATGTTCCGAGATTTTTTAGAATCTTCTTGAAAATGCCCCCAACCATTTTCTTCAAAAACTTCGAATAGTAGATAAAGTCTTAGATTCTTTTAGGGGATATTGCATCATGAAAGACCCTCGTCCTGAAGACTTTTCAATCCACTATACTTCGGCAGTGTTCTTCTAGCTACAGACAACACTGTCTATGACAATTATTTAATTAATACAAATAAGGACAATTGCAATGATTACAATTTTATTTTATTTGGCAGGATAATGTGCCGTGAAGGCTTCTAGGAAGAGAAAAATTTATGGGTAGAACTGATGGATTCGAACCCGGCACCTCCGCGTTGCTAGTCCAGCGCGCTACCATTGAGCTAATCCCTTCCCTGTGTAGTTAAGTTAAACTTGCAACTATAAACATTAAATCAATTGAAATTTCAAAAGAAATTTTGTATTGTAGGAAAGACAATTTCGGTACATTGACTTTAGCAACAATTAATTGCTGAGAAAAAGTAAAGATGCTGATGAAAGAAAAATTTGTAAATGTTATAATCGTATTAAGTATATTCAAAGAAAAATTGTGCCAATATTTCTTACGAAACGTTTAAAATAAGAAAATCCTAATTAATCATTTTTATGTAAATTCTATGTAAATTCCATTTCAAAGAGCACAATTACAAAGTGTTTTTAAAAAGAAAATTCTGAATTCTAACTTATTTTTATTTATTTATTTATTTATTTATTTATTTTTAAACCTAATTTTCTTTGACCGAAATATATTTAACTTTTTCAAGAAAAGAAATGAATAAATGAATGTTATAAAGAAATATTAAAATTTATTTTTATTTTCTCTAATTACGTATAAAATTTATCGATTGAAATATTTAATTTTAAAATTCCAGTGTTTATTTTTATTTTCACTTTACCATACCACTTGAAAGAAATTATTTCAAATTATTGCGTATATTTCAGTTTTAAAGATGTAGTATTTACCGGAAGTGCTAGATTTTAGTAACAAAAACATATGAGCGCAAGAAAGGCGTCGTGTACATGGGCGGCCTGTTCTGTGTGGATGAAGAATCAGGCCAAAGGGCCCATTGTACCCAATTAAAGTAAATTCACAAACACCCCTGTCCCAATAATGAATAAAGTGCCAGAACCCTTTTGGCCATCTCATTTACAGATGGAACATCAGGGATTGGAAGAAGACAAAAAGGTAAGAGATTATGATTAACACCTCCTCCGGTTCACAGGCGAAGGCAAAATCACTACAACTCGTTGGAAGGAGGTGGGGTGGAAAAATTGATGAATTTCTCGCTCGCTCTCTCTCTCTCTCTCTTGGGAAATGATTGTGATATCCCCATACTGCAGATAACGTCCTAAGGAATCAGGAAAAGACCTTCAAGGTTGGCAACATAATCCTGGCGCCAAGCCTAAAAAAAATCTGGTGTGAAACACTCACACAACTTTTTCTTACTCCAGTTTTCAAAATTGAAATTGACAAATTTTATAGTTAGTGTACCATAATATTTAATGAAATTCGTCGGAGTTCGTCGAAAACTGAAAAAACTGTTCAGTAAAAGCGCACTTGTGGTTTACTAATTTTCTTGAAACTCGGAATTTTGGCCATTTATTTATTTCTAATTAATTTTGTTTGGATGGTAGAGTTGTATAATCAATTATGATAGCACTTTAGAGAAAAACATAACACCACCCCTCCTTACTTACTTTTTTACTTTAAAGAAAATCGTTGGAACCGTTTTCGAGAAAATACCAGAAAACTGAAAGATACATTTCAGTAAAAACGTAATTCCCGTCATTTGGTTTTTTTCTCAAACTCGGAATTTCAACAACATATTTAATTCTAATTAATAGTATTTAGATGACAGAATTGAATAATAAACTGAAATAGGACTTTAGAGGAAAACCTAACCCCATCCCTCTCCAAAAAATTGCCTTAAATGAATTTTTCCAGAGAAATATTTCAAATAAAAGTTTTAGCTCTTTGTATGTGTAGTTGATGCACCAAGTTTCAATAAAATCGTAGGAGTCATTGTTGACAAAATCGCAAAAAGTAAAAAAAACTAACTAGTAAAGTGGTACTTCTGGTTGAGGAATTTTGACAGATCACCCACTGTCAGATGCCATGGTCATACCTAAACAGAATATCAAGTTTGAACTTTCTACGATTTTTCATTTTTGAGCTATGCTGTTCACCTATACACTCACATACACAGACCATTTTCTAAAAACCACTTTTTTGGACTCAGGGGACTTCAAAATGGATATTTCCGGTGAAAACTCGATATTGAAAATTTGGCACGATTACAACACTTGCTCTTACTAGGAGTAAGAGCTCTTACCAGAGCCATCTTCGAAGCAGGTAAGGAATTTTTGTTATAATAACATCTCCAAAACCATAGTTGAAGATCAAAAGACATTGTAAACTAAGCACAACCGATTTATCATTGAGTACTAACCCAGTTTGGTAGAAGAGATATTATTATATTGTATTCTAGAAAGGCACCAATAATATTCGACCAACTTCGCATAAAACATTTAAAATTTAATGACATAAATTCCACACGATTATCTAAAAATAATAATAATTATTATTATTATTTTTAAATGATTCCAATAAAAATGATACGTTTATAAAAAGTGCAATTTACAATCGAAATTTAAAGGAAATCGTTATAGTTTTTTTTACTTCCTCTTACTCCTAGTAAGAGGAAGTATTGTAATCGTGTCAAATTTTCGATATCCAGTTTTCTTTCACCGGTAATATCCGTTTTGAGGTCCCCTGAGTCCAAAAAAGTCTTTTTTAGCAAATGGTCTATATATATATATATGTATGTGAACAACATAGCTCAAAAATGAAAAATCGTAGAAAGTTTTAACTTGATATTACGTTTAGGTATCACCATGGGATCTGACATTACGTTATCTGTCAAAATTCCACAACCGGAAGTACCACTTTACTAGTTGTTAATTTTTACTTTTTTGTGATTTTCTCAAAAATGGCTCAGACGATTTTCTTCAAACTTGGTACATCAACTATACATACAAAGAGCTACAACTTTTATTCAAAACATTTCTCTGAGAAAATTCAATTAAGGGCACTTTTGGGGAGGGGTGGGGTTAGGTTTTCATGTAAGCTTCATTGGACAATTCGCTCATCTGAATAATGTTAATTAGAATTAAATCTATCGTTGAAATTCCAAGATTGAAATAAATTGCATAACCGTAAGTGCGTATACTTTACCACTCAGTAAATGGTTTTTTCACTTTTTCGCGATTTTCTCAAAAATGGCTGCGATGATTTTCTTGAAACTTCATATATAAACTACGCATACAAAGATCTACAACTTTTTATTCAAATCATTTCTCTAGGAACATTCATTTAAGTGCACTTTTAGGGAAGGGGTGGGGTTATGTTTTTCTTTAAAGTGCTATGTAATGACATGGCAGGGTCATAGCAATGTCAAACCTTCACAACACATAACAAAGAACGAATAATTTATAACTAGTGGCCTAGCCGGCTGCTGTCTTGAAGACAAGGCCGCGGCCAAACAAACAAAACCAAGGGTCGATGCTTTACATCAAAGCAAGCACCGCTAAGGCTGGCCACCAAACTAACCAAGGTCGCGCAAGGTCGCACACTAGGACAGATGTCTTGGTGTGAGTGTTGCTAACACTAATATATAAACTTCGCCCCATTGGAAGAGGGGATGAATATATGATTATACTTCAGTACGTCTTCAAGATCATTATACGAGCAGCAGTTTCCGCGTCCCTATACAGTTTTTATTTACACTTATTTCCTTAGTTGTGCATCTTAGTTCATTTATTTTAATCATTCTAAATTGTTAGTTATTTATCTCCTATTTATTTCTAAGTATTTCTTGTTAATAGTTACTGTTACTCACGTTTAAATTATTGTACAAATACAGTCTATTTTTATAAATTCCGTGTTAATAATTCGAGCAGTAACTTCCAAAAATCTCTAAACTAACTTCCGCCCTCTTCAAGACATCTACTACATACCTCAGGAATCACAATAAACGATTCCACTACAGCTATCATAGTTGATTACACAATTCTATCATCCAAACAAAATTAATTGGTAATAAATAGATGGCCAAAATTCTAAGTGTAATGAAAATTAATAAACCGGAAGTGCGCTTTTAGTGAACAGTTTTTTCAGTTTTCGACGAATTTCATTAAATTTGGTATACTAACTATAATATTTATCAATTATAATTTTGAGAACTGGTGTAAGAGAAAGTTGTGTGAGTGTTTCACACAAGATTTTTTTTACTTTCTCTTATTTTTTTAGAGAAACTTCCGGGTAATCGATATCCTTCAAATTTAGAATCTAGCAATGCTAGTATCGTATTAATATTATGTGCAATAAGTGGTTAGAACAATACATTATATTGATGTGGTACTTTAGAATAAATCTTAACGTTATTGTTCCCCCAGAACTCCCCCAAAAATTAATTTTCCCTGGAAAATATTACAAATAAAAGTGATAGGTAATTTATATGTGTAGAAGTAGGCGAAGGGGGCCCTTTTTAGGATCTCTAGGGGAGGTGCAGGAGGGGAGGCCACTCCAGGTTGCGGCAGGGGGCTGGGGGTTAGAGAGTTGGTATTCTCACCTTTGGGCTCCCTCATCTGGCACCTCCCTAGGGATGGTATGGTTAAGAAGTATAGCTTCACAAAAAATTTTTCGTCGAAGCTGGGCACCAAAAGTGAGTGGAGCGAAGGATCCGCTCTGTTGGGCATTAAGGAACATGCCATAAAATGGTATACTGATGGGTCGAAGACCCTCGAGGGGACTGGGGCAGGGGTGGTTGGTCCAAGGATCAAGCACTCGGAACCCATGGGTAAATTTCCTAGCATCTTTCAGGCGGAGATATACGCTATTGGAAGATGCGTTCAATTTAACCTCGATAGGGGATATAGGAATCGGGAGATTGTAATCCTTTCCGATAGCCAAGCAGCCATCAGAGCTCTGGGTGCACCAGTTATTAACTCTAAAATGGTTTGGGAATGCCTAGATAAACTAAACGATCTGGGCAGTAGGAACAAAGTCGCACTTTGGTGGGTGCCGAGGCATGTTGGCATTGAAGGGAATGAGACGGCCGACGCCCTGGCCAAGATAGGCGCTATGATACCACTTTTGGGGCCGGAACCTTTTTGTGGGATTAGCGACCTGTGTCTGTTAGAGGAACTTAAGAAGGAGGAGGAGACGAAGAGATCTCAACTCTGGTACTCCCTGCCCGGGTTGCGGCAGGCCAAGATCTGCTTGGGAAATTATAACCAACGGAGGTCGGAGGCCTGCATTGGATTGAGTAAGAACAAGCTCCGCGTAATTACGGGTTTCCTCACGGGGCATTGCCGACTTAGAGGACACCTGGCGAAGCTGGGCTTGGAAAGTGACAGCTCATGCAGATTCTGTGGGGAGTTGGAGGAAACTCCAATACATCTCCTAACAGACTGCGAGGCTGCCACTCAGAGAAGGTTCAGGAACCTGGGTAGCTACCAGGTGGAGGAGGGGGATATACCCTCTCTAGAGCCCGTCAGGGTATTAGGATTCCTCAGGGACCTTAACCTGATGGAGATATTGTAGAACGCATGTTCAATTGGGCATCCGTTCGGGTGCTATGGGCAAGCCTGTGGCACCCAGGGGGCATAGCACAATAGACCTGCTCAAGGTCGCAGTGCGTTGGCCCCCCGCTAAAAAAAAAAAAAAAAAATGTGTAGAAGTAAAGAAAATCGTTTGAGCTATTTTCAAAAAAAAAAAAAAATCACGAAATTCCCGCACATTTCTTTCCCTAATAACCTTTTTTTCCCCCACGTTGGGGACCTCAAAACATATATTTTCGGTGAAAACTCCATTTTGGAAATTTGACACTATCGTAATAGTGCATCAAAATACGGGCAGTTCGAATTGAATTTTCCTTTTACTTTTTTTTTTTTTTGAAGGTCTTCCTTAATGGAAATAGTACAAAAGAAAAAAGTGAAGATAACATCAAATCGTCTGTGTTTTTTTTTCTTTTTAATTGAATTAACACACATTCCTATTTTTGTTATCATACACATCACCATTTTTCTTGATATATTCTTTATATTCTTTTACCTGCAATTATTTCTAAGGTAAACCATTTATTTAAAAAAAACATTATCATTGTCTGAGGTATCATTCATCTTTTTTAAATTAATCAGAAACCGGTTTTCCACCGATTTCACTATTAGTTTTATTTATTATATATTAATTTTTAATATTCTAAGTTTAATTTTACCGGCTTTATATTCTGCAGATGTCAATAAAAAACATTTATAAAATTTTTGTGCCGTATACGTAACCATAAGTCAGACTTCATGGAAGTTTTTTCTCCAGTTTTACGCGATTTTATGGAAAAATTGGCTCAATTACGGTTTTCCATAAATTTGATATTTATAGAAAACAAAAATTTGTTTAGAAGTTTTGGATGGAGGTAATAAATTAATTAGACTTTATTTTTTTGATGCCTTTTCATTCATTTTACTAACCATTTAGCGGGGATGAAGGAAACTGATAGTTAGTAAATTTTCCAAGTTTCCAACTGAATTCTTTGAGAATTGCAATAACAAGAATTCCTTTTGAGTTTTTTTTACGTTTTTTTTTTTTTTTTTAATTTCTTACTCCTAGCAAGAGGAAATATTATAATCGTGTCAAATTTTCAATATCGAGTTTTCTCCGGAAATACACGTTTTGAGGTCCCCTGAATTAAAAAAAAAGTGGTTTTTATAAAAAGGAATGTATGTATGTGAATAGCATAGTTCAAAAATGTAAAATCGTAGAAAGTTCAAACTTTAATATTAGGAATCACCATGGGATCCGGGCAGTTAGTTTTTCTGACAAAATTCTTCAACCGAAAGTACCACTACTGAAACTGAATGTTATTTTACTTTCTCTTACTCCTAGTAAGAGGAAGTATTGTAATCGTGTCAAATTTTCGATATTGAGTTTTCACCGGAAATATCCGTTTTGAGGTCCCCTGAGTCCAAAAAAGTGGTTTTTAGCAAATGGTGTGTGTGTTATATGTGAACAGCATAGCTCAAAAACGAAAAATCGTAGAAAGTTCAAACTTGATATTCCGTTTAGGTATCACCATGGGATCTGACAGTACGTTATCAGTCGCAATTCCTCAACCGGAAGTACCACTTTACTAGTTGGATTTTTTACTTTTTTGCGATTTTTTCAAAAACGGCTCCGACGATTTTCTTTAAACTTCGTACATCAACCTCACATACAATGAGCTACAACTTTTATTTGAAACATTTCTCCAGGAAAATGCATTTAAGGACACTTTTGGGAGAAAGGTGGGGTTAGGTTTTCATCTAAAGTACTATTTCAGTTTATTATATAATTCTTTCATCTAAATAATGTTGATTAGAATTAAATATGTTGTTGAAATTCCAAGTTTGAAAAAATCGGATAACCGGAAGTGCGTTTGCTTTGCCTCTTTACTAAATAATTTTTTCTCTTTTTCGCAATTTTCTCAAAAATGGCTCCGATGATTTTCTTGAAACTTGGTATATAAACTAAACATGCATAGATCTACAGCTTTTATTTAAAACATTTTTCGGAGGAAAATTCATTTGAGGGCACTTTTGGGTTAAGGGTGCTTTTCCTCTAAAGTGCTATTTCAGTTTTCTATATAATTCTATACAGTTATTATATTAATTACAATTAAATATGTGGCTGTAAATTCTGAGTTTGAATAATATCGTATGTAACGGCAAGAGAGAGAACACAAGCCCGACCGAGAGAAAACAGACTCTCTCTGGTACTCTCTGACTTAAGCAGGCTAGAGTAGGGAGAACCTGTATATAAGCCAGTGAGAGATCTAGACATCTATCGATCTATCAGATTCAACCATATACATCACATCGTGTCATAACTCTACTCTTAACACTTTATTCTATAAAATCATTACAAGTCCAATGCAGTTTGTGTAGACTTATAGCCATATTATAACAGTGTCTTCATATCTCGTCTAATTAATCTAACCTAATTTCTCTCCTCATCAATTCCATTATATCGTATGACCGGAAGTGCGTTTTTACTGAGAAGTATTTTTCAGGTTTCTACTATTTTCTCTAAAACGGCTCCAACGATTTTTTTTTTTTAAAGCTAGGAATGCAAACTACTTATATAAAGAACTGCAACTTTTGAAAATGTGGGTGGGTCCGCAATGCTGGATAAAACATCTGGTATTTTATCTAGCATGCATATTTGATATTGACCAACAAGTGTGAGTGTAACAGAAACATTACTTTAAACTGAACTCTCTACACGCTACTTGGTGAATTTGCTCTGACGATGGATGAAAATCCGAAACCGGTCAAGAACAATATCAATATGCATGCTACGGCGCATAAAATACCAGAAACTAAAACTTTTAATTTGAAACATTTTTTCTGATAAAGTCGTCATTAAAGGAGGTTTTTGGGGGAAGGGTGGGATTGTGTTTTCCACTAAAGTGCTATCTTAGTTGTTTAGATTACAATTCTACCACCTAAACAGAATTAATTATAAATAAAATAGATTGCCAAAATTACGAGTTTCAAGAAAATTAGTAAATAAACCGGAAGTGCGTTTTTACTGAATAGTTTTTTTTTCCAGTTTTTGCTATTTTCTCTCCATAATAACACCGACGAATTTTTTCATTAAATTTGGTATACTAACTATAAAAATTTGTTTATCACAGTTTTTGAAAACTGCAGTAAGAGAAAGTTGTGTGTGTATGTGTGTGTATATATATCTCACCAGATTTTTTATTTTAGTTTATTTTTTTTATTTTTTAATAAACAAAGATACATTTTTTTAACAAAAACAAAACTAACTTTGTGAACTCCAGTAAACTAAATTAACTTTATAAATTTTCAATTAAATAAAGTTCCAACGAAAGTATTATATATATAATATATTTTTTTTTTGCAGTTTTTTTTTTTTAATTTTTATTTTTGAATTGTTAATAATAATGGCGCTCCCCTCTAGGGAATTCTATTAACTTTGGGCAAATGGATTTATTTTTCACTTAGTCTAATTTTGAAACTATTTTGGTTGAATTATTCCATTATTACTTTCATTATACTGTTATATTGTCTGCGGTCATTTCCGTTTAATTAGCTATTTTTACTTTCTCTTATTTGGTTGGTAAGAGAAACTTTTGGAATCGTGTCAAATTTTTGATATTGAGTTTTCATCGGATATATACAAGTTTTGTAGTCCATTGAGTCCGAAATTTTTTATAAAAAAAATATAAAATCGCAGTAAGTTCAAACTTGATATTTCAAGCTGTAAGTTCCACCAGGAGACCTTGGACAAATAAGGTTTTGGAAAAAATCGACCAATCGGAAAGTAATCACTTTACTTAAAAGGTACATGATTTCCTTCTTAGGTGTTATTATTTATTACGATTAAATATTTTGCCATAATTCCTGAAGAACATCGGTTGAACGTAGGTACGACTTTTTTTTTTGCGATTTTCTCCATAAAAAACATCCGACAGGTTTCATTAAACTTGTTATATTAACTTACACATACAGAGTTAACTCGCATTCACATTAACTCACACATCACTTAAGTTTGTAAATTTTTTCCGTAAAAATTCATTTAAAGGGGGGGTGGATTTTTTTGTGGGTGTGAGATTAAGCTTCCTTTATAATGAAGGGCGTTTGGGATAAATTTTATGTTCTCCCATTTATGGAAATTGCAGGCAACTAAACACCTAATAAGAATTTATGTTTGAAGTAAGAATTAAGCAATTATAACTACATAAATTGTAATAAGTCGTTGAGTGGGTGTTAACGCCAGATTTGTTTACTTTCTCTTCACTCCTAAGTACGCGGAAGTATTGGTAAATCGTGTCAATTTTCGATATCGATTTTCACCGGAAATATCCGTTTTGAGGTCCCCTGATTCCAAAAAAGTGGTTTTTAGCAAATGGTCTGTGTGTGCGCGTGCGTGTGTGTGTTTGTTGTGTGTTTATGTGTACAGCATAGTTCAAAAACGAAAAACCTTAGAAAGTTGAAATTTGATATTCCGTTTAGGTATCACCACGGCATCAATCGGTGGGTCATCTGTCAAAATTCCTCAACCGGAAGTACTACTTTACTTGTTGGTTTTTTTACTTTTTTGTGTTTTTCTCAAAAATGGCTCTGACGATTTTCCTTTAAACATGCAATAGCAACCCATATGGGGGGTTGTAAAGAGCTACAACTTTTATTTGAAACATTTCTCCAGGAAAATTCATTTAAGGGCACTTCTGGGGGAGGGGTGGGTTAGGTTTTCATCTTAACTGCTGTTTCAGTATATTAGACAATTCTGTCATCTAAATAATGTTAATTAGAATTAAATATGTTGTCGAAATTCCGAGTTTGAAAAAAATTGGATAACCGTAAGTGCGTTACTTTACCACTTTATTAAATGATTTCTTCTCTGTTTCGCAATTTTTCCAAAAATGGCTTCGACATTTTTCTTGAAACTTCATATATAAATGTAAACATGCAAAGATCCATCTTTTATATAAAACATTTCTTTGGGATAATTCTTTTAAAGGCACTTTTTTTAGGGGAGGTGTGGGTTCTCTGTTTTTTCGCTTTTACTGAACAGTTTTTTCAGTTTTCGACGAATTTCATTCAAATTTGGTACACAACTATGAAATTTGTCAATTATAATTTTGAGAACTGGAGTAAGAGAAAGTTGTGTGAGTGTTTCACACCAGATTTTTTTTTTTTAAATAAATATAATTAATTTCTCTTATTACTTCGTATTGCTGTAAGGAGAAATATTGCATTCGTCTAAAATTTTCAAATTAGACCCCCTCCCCCCCAAGAATTACAAGTTTTGTATCTTTTGAGTAAGACAAAATCTTCTTTAGCGAATGGAGCGTGTGAGTGAGTTTATATCTGTGAACAAAATATCTCAAAAAATGCAAGAATACCCAAACTTTTTTATTCTATTTAAACATCACCACCGAAATTTAACATACGATATTTCCGGTCGAAATCCAACAACCGGAAATGCGGCTGATTTGAATGTTTTTTTTTTGTTGTTTTTTTTTCAGTGAAAAATTAATTTTGAATAGATTCCGGGGGAGATAAGATTTATAAGTTGTACAAGTACTAACGAGTTTTCCCATGCGGTATGCTATTATAATGGGTATGAGAAGGAGAGAATCGGGTTTGAAAGATAAATAAACTGGAAATAATGCTGAACACTGTATGATGAAGAAGTACACTAAGTGCTAGGACTTTACACGAATATAGAAAATGATAGCGAGAGATTTAGAGTGAGTGAAGAAGAGGATAGTAGTTGGTTGCTGACAAGGTGTAACTGCAGTATGAACTGCTGAAAGACTGTCCCTCTGTAGGGCTAGCGCAGCTGTATTTAAAAGAGTCTCCCACTCCAGTCTGGCCTAAGTAGCGAGTGAGACTCTCAATTTTGTGTGTGTCTCTCTCTCTCTGCTTTAGATCCCTCTCTTCGAATCCTATTACACTATGTAGCCACATTCAGCTGCCAGGGCTTTACACGAATATAGAAAATGGTAGCGAGAGATTTAGAGTGAGTGAAGAAAAGGATAATAGTTGGTTGCTGACTCGTTGTAACTGCAGTATGAACTGCTGAAAGACTGTCCCTCTGTAGGGCTAGCGCAGCTGTATTTAAACAGAATCTCCCACTCTAGTTTGGCCTAAGTAGCGAGTGAGACTCTCATGTTTGTGTGTCTTTCTCTCTGCTTAAGATCCCTCTCTTCGAATTCTTTTACACTATGTAGCCGCATTCAGCTTTGTCTCTGAAACTAACATGTTTAATGTACTGCTCTCTCACGACCTATATAGTTAACAGGCATTATAGGTTAATTACAAATTACCGTTTAATAGAAAATTCATCATTTAAATCTGTGATATTGGCTGTAAGAGAAAAATGTATGAGATTTATGCGATTATGAAGCTATGTTTTAAGATGTTATTTTCTTATATTGTATATAAAATGATTCGATCTTGAGGACAATCCATTATGGTGTACTTAAGAACAAGAGAGAGAAGTGAAGTCTAAATATGTCAGATGTTATAAACCTTGTCTTGGACCCTCACTAACTTAGTTTACAATTTTCTTTGCAACTTTCTCTCTCAAAAAAATATTAAGATAGTAATAAAAAAATAAATGAATAACAATCTATTATTATATTGTAATATTTTATTATAAAGTTTCTTATTAATTACTCTTAATTATTAAAACGTTTTACTTTTTTTAAATGAAATAATTTTATAGTTAATTGATTCCAAGTCGGCTGAATATCCTTCTGATCTGTGTCAGCTTCCTGGCAAGGAAATAATAAAATCGAATCCTTTATTTTTTAGTTTAATTTCTTGGAAAAACGCAAATAAACCACCATAGTCTGGGGTTTACCCATATAATGTTGGTAATAAAAGGGAAATAAATTTGCCCGGAAAAATAATTCAAATGAAAATTACCGGTCTGATGTGGTGCCTAAACGAATATCAAGTTTGCGACATCTATTCTGTAAAGTCGTACTTCCGGTTAATAGATTTTCTTTAAATATAGAATTATAGCAATGCTTCTACGATACTTCAACATTATATAGATGGTAGAACCATAAATTGTACTGAAATGGTACTTTACAGGAAAGCTTTACATTGCTGTACCCACAGAACCCGCTAAAATCAATTTTCTTAGGATAATGTGCCAAATAAAATCTGAAAGGTATTTATGTACTTGGAATACATAGTTTAGACAACGAAGAACGTTTTTAGAATACGAAGTTTAAAGAAAATCGGAGTCGTTTTCGAGATAATCACAAAAAACTGAAAAAAACAATCCCTGTCATTACTGCCTATTGATGGATTTTGTCTGAAACTGTACCTGATGCGGTAATAATATCAAAAAGGAATACCAAATTTGAGGTTCCTGCGATTTTTCGTTTTGGAGATATTTACACACACAATGGTGGGTCATGGTAGAACTAGATATTATTTTTATAATATATTTTTATAATTAACGACGGTAGTCTACACCTGAGACAATACTACGGATCAAACATAGGAACACTTAATCTACAACTTTTTGACAAACACAGAAGACATTTAATACGTCTCATTATTATGATAGGAAACAGGTTCGATTGCAAGATTTAGGGGAGGGTGGGGCTTGTTGTTACAGTCTAATTTTTAAAAAATCGGCTGAGAGAAGCACTTTCTAAATGGTCAAAATTGAGAGATATGCGAGTGCTGTTTGTTGCAAACAGTTCCCGCTAAGATTCTGTTGCATATGGCGGCATAGTGTGACTTTCCTTGAAATATCATAGTGAAAGATACATTTTATTATTGAAACCGAAAGCTGTGATCTGAAAACTACTAAAGGTAAGGCTTTCATACTTACGCTGTTAATTCATACATCTTTAACAATAATTTCAATCCAATATGGTTGCGCTATATTCTTTGACCTATGTGTTTATGGATTAATTAGTGAAATAGCGTCAGTGGGGTTAGTTGTTACAGTTGGTTGGAGCATGTTGTTACAATGTAACAACTTGCCCCACTGCATACCTTAAATCAAATCACGGCAGATCTTAAAAGATATGAAGCCAAAAAACAAGAAAAACGAGAAAATTGTCAATTCTAACAAAAAGGAAATCTATGTCTCTAAAGCTGCGAACAAGAATCAAAAAAATCATTTGCCATCATCCAGTTCCGGCGAAAAAGATGAGGACTGGTTGTGCTTGAAATGTCTAAAACCATGGTCGCAGTCAAAAGATGGAGAAAATTG